>VYXB01001955.1:481496-673352 GCA_013397135.1 Pachyramphus minor | reverse complement strand
GGCACTTTCCCTTGTTAAACTTCATATGGTTGGTGATTGCCCAGTCCTCTCATTTGTCAAGGTGTCTCTGCAGGGCCTTCCTGCCTTTGAGGCAGTCAGCAGCTCCTCCAAATTTTTTGTCATCTGCATTCACTATTACCCTCTGTGCTCAACCTGTGAGCCAATTGTTCACCTACCAGATGGTGTGTTTATCCAGCTTTGTGATGGATAGCCTCACCCAGAAGGATACTGTGAGACATTATCAAAAGCTTTACTGAAATCCAATTGGCTTATCTTGATCAATGAGGTGGGTTACCTTGGCATAAAAGGAAATCAAGTTGGATAAGCTTCCTCTCACGAAACTGTGTTGGCTGTAATTAGTGACTGTGTTGTCTTTCAGGTGTTTTTATGAATATCTCCCAGAATAATCTTCTCCATAACTTTACCAGGCACTGAAATGAGACTTACAGGCCTGTAGTTTCTGAGGTCCTCCTCCTTGGCCTTCTTGGAAACTGGGACAATGTTCTCCAGCTTCCAGTCAGCTGGGACCACTCCAGATTCCCAAGATCACTGAAAAAACATCAAGAAAGGCTTGCGATGACATCAGCCAGCTCTCTTTGAGGATTCTGGGATGAATCCCACCAGGCCCCACAGAATTCCAGGTATCCAGATGGAGCAACAAACCTGCAGAGTTTCAGGGTTGACTGGGAGTTGTTCATCCTTGCAGCCATGGTCCTCCAGGTCAGAGCACTGAACTCTGGATGCTCTGGCTCAGATGAATGTTTAGCATTCAGACCATCTTAATTTCAGCAATGTTTGGATCAGTTTGCAAATGTACTATTGCCTGTTTGTGTTCTGCCTGTTTGATAGGTCTTTTTCATAATGAGGCACTCAAGTATTTCTTCTCCTGAAAGTTTGTACTTGGCTTCATGAGTTTATAACAACTTACTGAAGATTTCTGCAGTTATTTTCAGATTTTTTTGAAAAATATACCTAATTCACAATAATCCACTATATTCAGTGCATTCAGTGCTAATCATAACTGACATTTTTGTGTGAGAAAAAGTGTCACAATCATTAATTTCATTAATTATGTCAAAGCATAAGTAACATAATTCTTTATGAGCAATTGAGTGTTATGTTCTCTGTTTCTGTTTTGAAACATGAGTTATAACTCATCCCAGACATTTGAAGGCTAGGTCCAGTTATTCCTTTTGATAGTTTAATCTGTGACAGTGGGATTGTTAATTCCTATTGGAAAAGATACTATTTACACTACTTTGCTACTTTTTTTTTTAATGTATACACTTCCTTGTTTTTTATTAAAAATTATGAAAAACAATCTCCAGTTGAAGATTGGATTAAATGGTGATTCAGCTTTCCATGCTAGATGAGTTCCTGTAATAGATTTACTAATGTACACCTGAGTCTTCAACCATACAAAGGGTTACTGTGTTAGTAGTTCTGATGTCAGATAGCTCAGTGCCAATATTTAGAACACAGATATAATAAAGAGGTGGTTGGATCTTAGATCTTACCTGCATAATGGGAACTATGACAATTTCCAAGGGCAATATGTGGACCATGAAAACTGAAATCCCCAGTCATTGTTTTAGGACTTTAAACCCTGACACTGTTGGTAAAACCCCAACAAAAATCAATGGACACTTGCACACACTTTGCACACACTTTGGCCACACTTTCTTCAGTCTGAATAAAATATTTCCATCTCTAAGACTATCAGTACCCATCTCTAAATTCACTAATTATAGGAAACACACATCAGAAAGATATTAAACTTAAGACAGTGTGGTTGATGCCACTAAAAGACACAATCAGTTCAAAGCTCGACATTCTCTTTATCACTGTGTTTTTGGTTTGTTTGGTTTTTGTTTTGTTTTGCTTTGGTTTTGGTTTGCTTTGTTTTTTAAACCTCCCAGTCCTCTCACCCCATAAAAGCTTGTTAGTAGAGCCCCTTGTTCTGACTGAACATTAAAGAAAGAAAACTCTCCTTCACTTGCATGTGCAAATCTTTATCTCCATCTGTTTCTTATTCCATGTTTCAGGCCCATCTGTCTTCTTTATGATCTAGATGCTCTTTCTCATAACACTATCAATGTGGTAACTATGTTCATTTTTTTAATCATCTGGGAAATATTTTTGCCTGAGTTCCTTATTTTTTATACTTTTATCTCTTTCTCAAAGGCTTGTTTTAAAAACTTGTCAAGGTCCTTTAGCTCCCAGAAAATTTTTTATTCTCTTAATTCATCCAGAGAAGCTTCATGAAAAAAAAAAGGAATCTGCTCAGCAGTCCTTTGTGGAAACATCAGAACAAAAATGGAACATAGATCACTCACTGTAAAATATCCATTTATCATTGGATTGTTGATTGAGAGTTAATGTCAAGTAGAATGTTTACAAGTTTTACAATACTGCTTGTTGTCCTGTTCCCAATACCCAATACCTCCTTTGCAGAAGCTCTGGTGATAATTTTTCATCATTTAAACAAACAAACAGAAATAATATTTCTTTCTAAGTGTTACAAAATAGGAGAGAATGTAAAAATTTATAGAATAAAATCAAACTTTCTATTAGATTCAGAATTTATAAATACATATACTCATTTGGATGTGGGTGAGATTTTCTTTTAAAATGAAGAAGAAGAAGATAAGTCAAGATGGAAAGACAATGATATATATCTATATATATGTATAAATATATAAATATCAATAACGATAAAAAAAACAGCTTGCATATACTGATAATAACCATGGAGAATGGATAGTCCTGTTATTATGGCATTTACTAAAATGAGGGCATCCATATTTCTAAAAGACAGTTTATTTAATTGGAAACAGATAATTGAATCTCTCTTCCTATGAATGCATGGAAAACATGGTTAAGATAGCATCTGACTTGCTAGTATAAAAATAGTAAATAGATTTTTCCCTAGTCTGGCAAAAATAGGTTTCTGGTGTAGAAATATTGCACTGTTAGTTTTTTATGACATTATGGTGCTTTTAAGTGAACAAAGTTTTCTCATGGAGAATTCCATGCTATAGTCATAGAAAAGTCACAACTAAACTATAGTTAGTCATGTCTAAGCTACTAGTCTGTGGTGTTGGTATGTTTATGTTGATTGCCTGGCTTTCTATTTTCAGTGGATTACTCAGATATATTATCCAGTAGTCCATTTTTTAAACCGCCTCTGAGATGAAGGGAACTGTGCATATACATAAGCCTATCCTGTTACACTAAGAAGTCCTTTGGATCATATATCATCATCTCTTTCTTACCTCTGTAAGGAATCAAAATATAGTTCTATGATCTAGGCTAATAAAAAATTCTGGTGTTAAGAATTCAGAACCGTAGTTGGATTACCCTCACATTATTGCTTGGAATGATAATTTTATGCTATATTTATTTAGTTAGTTAGCTAGTTAGTTATGTTTATTATCTCTAGATTGAAATGTGAATTCATAAACTGTTATTCGGGAGTTATTCAGTAGGTTTATCTCACATATTAAAGTACTTGAGTACATATCTAATGTAAAATATACATATATATTGTTTAAAAATCCAAGCTTTTAGTTTGGGATACCATGATATTATGTTTACACACACACTGTCATCACTGGTAACTTCTATCTCTACAGTTAATGTTACATCATTGCAAAGTGATTTAAATTCCAATACACAGGAAGGAGGCAAATGGACCACAGAATATATGACACCAGATGCTCATATATGTTATTTCAAACATGATTGTATTTTAAACACTTTATTGTTCTTTTTTTTAAGAATGTGACAAATAGTTAAATACAACAATTTTTCTTTGTGAGAGAATTCAATTCTGTTGATTTTGGGTTATTAGAATGTGTATATTCCCAGAGTAATTATAAGCCACTAGCTCCACTGAAATTTTGGGACTTTGTTTTGTAGCTGTATGGATTCTACTAACTTTCCAAAGACAGATATTATTGTTTTTTCATAGTTTACTTAAATTAATAATGGTCTTCCGATTGCCTTAATAGGAAAAAAGATCAGATCAAAGGTAAAAATTATTTTTATATATTTTGTGGGTCACTCTGATACCACTGACAACTTTCTAAATTCTGTGTCTCAAGTTCTTGCTTTCTATCATGGTCTCAGATGGTGATGCAACTGTATTTATTTCTTATTAAATGTTCTACATTACTTCTATTGCTCTGGAAACAAAAATTTACTGCTTCTCATTACATAATTATTGGCTGATTCAACTAAGAAGAGCAGAGCTGAATGAATTCTGGGACATAATCTATGCTGTACAACTCCAGTTCAAATTAAGTGTTTTAGTGGAAAATAGTTGGCTGGGTGTTTACAGAAGTGTATACTGTGTGGTTTTAGTACTTATATGAAAACAGGACATTATACTAGTCTTTAACTGGTGTTAACTATAAAGTAAATATGCTATTACCTTCCCCATCTTTGACACTGTTCTTTATTTCTTTTTTTTTCTGACAATTACTTTTGTACTTGTAGAATACTAATTTTTTCATGTTGATCATCTACCATATTGCTTCTATATTTGGTTCCAGAAGGTTTTTGTGAAAGATGCCTCATTCAAATAGATGTGTAAAACTAACTTGGAGAGGCAAAGACAGAGTACTCATTCTGTAACCTTTAAGTCATCAAATAAAACATTTCTGTCTTTGCCATGATCCTGTGTTTTACTGTTTAGGGTTTCTGAAATAACAACATTTAAACAATTAAAATTTCTGTTTCGAAGAAGCTGTGTTGGCACAGCCTGTGTTTGGAGAAATCTCCTTGTATAAACAACATTCCACATCCACTTTGTTCTAGTGACACTTCACTATTTGCTGAGCATACAGACAAAGTTCATTGGTCTAGTTGGCTAAACCTGATTCAATTGCAGTAAACCATGTTCAGCTTCATAATGCAGACAGGGTGAGCCATGTTATTTTACCATGTGTGGACAGCCGCAAAAAACCATGTTCAACTGTCATTGTTTTCCCCCCAAAAATTTCTTCCTGTCAAGAAGTCAAAATCATCTGGATATAATTCACAATTTTAAGACCTGTTGTGCTGAGCATTTTTTAATTAACAAAAAACAAAACAAAACAAACAAAATAAACAAACAAAAAGTAAGATTTCTCCTTCACTTTTTGACCAAATTTCTAATCACTGTCTACTGCCTTTGGAAAATAATTTCATGTGTTACAGAAGTGTCTAGAGAGAATGCCTCCTTTAGAGAAAGTATAGGTGCTTCATTACAAATTGAAATTCCTCTTCTTATTTGTGCCTCTGTGCTTTGTGCAGAAAATAGTAAAAAAAGATATTAGGGTCAAACTGCAGTTGCATCTTGATAAATGTTCAAAGCTGTAGTTAATACAGATTACAATACATTATGGAAAGATCAGTTATAGAAATAGGTATCTGATTTTCCCTGTACAAATAGCATTTTGAGCACACAGCTGGATGTCTAGAATTGCAAGGTTATTAATTTTAAAAAGAGAAGTAATTGGGCAGACTAAAAAACAGCAATTAGAATTTCACTTATCATGAAATCAACATTATCCATTATGCCTTTAAACCTTCTTTCTTTTTACTCCAAACATCTCATCCTCTTGAAATTCACCTTTCATTAAAATCCAACGGAGTTTTGTCACTGATTTCAAAGCAGACAAGATTTCATCTTGGGATTTTAATGAGATTAATTTCAGCATAAGGGACTTTTCAGCTTGAATAGCATCAAACAAATGTGGTCATAGAATAAACAAAACTCGTGGGTTTTAGTTTCCTTTAGCTAGCTATAATGTTTTCTTGTGCTGTAACAGTAATGTTAGAAATTGTCCAAGACCACAGAGTACTTTAAAAAGCAGACACATAAAGATGCCTTCAACAGGTATAGTGTGAGTTACAAGGGACAACATGTGTCTTAATTCAAGTGCGATGACATTAAAACCCACATTATTTTTGTACAGTGAGTAGTTCAAGCTTTTTATTTTCTTGGCAAATTGCCTCTCCTTCTCTTTAACAGCATTACATTCATGTGTTTATTTAAAATATTCCTCTTTCGCAATTTAGAAAGAACTCTCTCATTTATTTACCTAAACTGAGGCAGTAAAATTGATATACTCCATAGGGCTCTTTATTCTAACCTTCTTTTCCTCTGCTCTAAGACTACTGTGGCTTGGCTTTCAATCTTTACATCCAGTTAAAAACTTAGAGTCATCCTTTTCATCATCTCCTAGAAGTATTCCTCTCCTTTTATAAATTGAATATGATAATTGTGAAAGACACTGAACTGCTAATTAAGATTATCACATAAAAGGACAGGTAAAACTAAATCAGAGTAAAAGAAAGTTTTTCAACAATATTTGGAAACATTGACAATGTCTTTCAGACAACATCTAAGTGGTACAAAACAAGTTCAAGTTCTATGATCATCATTCTTGTCATTTGTCTTTCCTTGGTAACATTATCAGTTGTTTCAAAAATGAAGCATAATTTGTGATACTGATTTTGCAAGGTGAAGATTTATTTTTGTAAGATTCAGTACATCAATGAAACTCACAAAACTTTAACTCATAAGACCTAAGTGATAATGTCCAGCCCCTTTTTAATTCTTGTAAAAGCTTACATGTTTCATCTGTATATACAACTTGATAAACATTCAACCTTCCTTTTCTGTTTTCTCTTTTTCTTACCTCTCATTCTTCATATTTTGGATACACAAGAATTATTATGCTACTTTTAAAACTCAAAGAGGATCCACTTCATTTTCTTTCATTGTCTTCTATTCCATTTCAAAATGCCAAGAACCTTAGTATATTGTTTAAATGCCATTGATATGACATATTATACCTTAAACAATCTGACTTCACAAATACCAACATTTACACTCTCACATCAGCCATCTTAGGTAGAATTTCTTTACTCTTTCCTTCTTCCATTCATACTTAAAATGAAGGTATAACATGAGATATTCATTAAGATATTTCAAAACATCCAATCAAACTTTTTTTTTTACCAAGAAAAATATTAGTGATCACTGAAATCTCCATAAGTATATAAGTATCTAATAAGCAAAGACATTCAAATCAGAGTCAGAAAACATTTTGAATCACATTTGTTGGTGCAAGATCAAAAGTGAAAACTACACTGACTACTACACTGACACTCTCCTTACAAGAAAAAAATGTGAGATCAGGGTGATTTAAGAATGTTAAAGGACCTCACCAAAAGTGTTCAGGGAACATTTTCTTCTGCCAATTGCTTCTTTCATGAAAATTCGATCCTTACATTTTAGACTCCTGATAAGTCCAAGGTCATGGCACATTGTCCTAGAGTTGATCTGGTGTGTTGATATCAATTGCAAAACACAAATAGTATCAATTGATGAACACAAAAATATACCATCTCTTAGGACAGAGGATGAAGACAGAAATGTTTGTACTTGCATGTTTTAAAAGCTCTAAATTAATAAACTAAAAAAAAAATCAGAAAAATAAAATAAATCGTCTGGAGAAATGTTTTAAATACAGAATGGATAGGTCCTGAAGGTCCAGAAGAAGCTACAGTCTCATTATTGACAAAACTCACGCAAAAGACACACACACAGACTGCCTTATTTCACCTGGAGGAGTGGTGAATTTGTTTGTTTATTGTTTGAAATAGAGAAAGGAAGAAAAGAATTGATAACAAAATCTCAGCTAGGTTAGAGCAGAGAACTAGACAGACCATATGTAGTCATAACACAGATACAGACAGACACAAACACACTCACAGGGTAACAGAAGACAGGGAGAGCTGTCAATAGCTAATGAAGAAATGCTTAGACTGGATGTTAGAGACTAAGATAAGTATTAAAACACCAGAAAAGATATGTATGGTCTCTCATATGTAGTTGGTCTCAAGAGGTCCCTACCAACATCAACCTTTGCATGATTTTGTATGTAATCATCAAGAATATCTTAAAATCTACTTTTAAATCACAAAATAAAAAGAAAAAAAAATTCCTTTGATTTATTTGGTCACATAGCATTTGGAAAGAAGCTACTGTCAGTCCTGAGAACTAAAAAATAATTAAATTATTCTGTGTTTTGACAGAATATATTCATATCCCCGTGATAAGTATCAATTTTTTTTAGTCTTACAGTAAAAAGTGGTGCAAGTCTACATTGCTTTATATACTGATCTTGAATGATTGGGTCTTTATAAATTCTATCCAAGAAGAACATGGCTGTATTGATGATTTTCAGTCAATTTTGAAAGATTTGGAAAGGTCCAGTCATACAGGAAAATCATAACGTTATACATATGCTTAAAATTTCCAAGTGAGACTATCAAGTGACAGGGCTGTCTGCATGATATGGATTTCAATTTAGTCTTTCAATGACATGCAGGTTATAATTTTAGAAAAAGCTGACCAGCAGAAGAATGAAAGTTCCAGTATAGTATTGTGGTCAAGTGATCCATGTGATCCCCACAGATAAAATATGGATTTTTGAGTACAAGTGGGATGATTATACTTATTGTATCACTGGAGCCCTGTGGAGTTGTTACTATCACTTGGGTCTTTTTTAGTGCTCATTATTGAAAAGAATATTGACAAATCACAGAAGGTTGAAAGAAGTGAATGTGTTTATATTACAGAATGTCAAGAAAATGGTGATGTTCATTCAAAGTTAGAAATTTCATTGGGGACTTAGTATTACAGTGTGTTTTGATGGAACTAAAAATTATTTAGTTATAGATTGCATATTTTGATATTTAATTGCATATATTATCTAGAAAACCTATTCAGAATATGACTGAGGTTGTTAACTTCACTTTTATATCCACACTGAAGAAAATTAAGTATTAGAATGGCTAGGAATTAATTTCTAGGAATTAAAACCAATAATAAATTATTTTTATTTCTTTCATTCTAAAAGATGTTTTAAAATTAGACCTTTACTTTGTGCTATATGGGACACCAGGTTATGTGGACAAACTAATTAAGCGTCATTCACTGTAAGGATATCTGAGTTAGTTGTCTTTGAACTTAATTAACTGGGTTGGGTCTGCAAAACAGCATAGATTTAGCATCTCCACTGGGGCTGATTTAACTATCTATTTGTAATATATGGACTGTGGCTCTATAAATTAAACATATGCTCATGAAACACAAAAATAATTAAAAGAGAAGAAAAAAATTGTATCTTGATCAAATGAAACTGAAAGCAATCCAGTTTATGTGGAAGATTTTCAGAAATATTTTGGAGATTGCATGGTAAAAAGGAAGAATAAAATGGATTCATCCCCTGCCACACATCACCAATAAGCCTACAAAAAATTTTCGTGACACATTGGTGAACTCAATAGTAAGATTTTTATGAGCATGTTATATAGAATCTAAGACCACATTTTGCTAACACACTTGGCTAACTAAGAAATAACAGGATAAAAAACCAGGAAAACAAACAGCACTTAAAAAATTCCTAAGCCACATATTTACTTCTAAAAACATATAAAGTATGTGTATGTATTTGTATTTATGCACACACTTTTTTGTGTATAGTAATGTCAAGCTAATGTTAACCGTGATTATTACGTTGCATTATTTACCATTCACAAGTATTCTGGTAACATTTCAATTAATCAAAAAAGTGAATTCCAAAGTATAAATTAATTGTAACACAAATAAGTTCTTTGAGGGTTCATTCTGACTGAATGATGACTTACATATATATATGTATTAATTGTTGCTATCCTGCATAAAAACAAGATCTTCATGCAATAGTTTTCTCTGCTTGGTCAAATATGATCTAATAAAATTTAGAGTATATGCTGAATTGTGAGCTGCAGTATGAGTATATAGTCTAAAGATAAAAGAAGAAAAACTGAATCTGAAAGGGATCTCAGCTACCTCTTCTATATTCATGAGCCACCATAGTTCAGAAATTCTGCTGTGTGCATTGCAAAATAAGCAGTCATTAGTGTCCAAGAGTTTGCCTGTGAATGCAGTCTAACAATAACAGCTTACAAAGTTGGGTTTCCTAATGAAAACTGAATATGATAAATTTTTAAGTCCATTGAATAAAAATTGTTAATTAGCATTAAGCTGCAAAAACTTCTAAATAATACAGGATTTCTAAACCAGTTTGAATCAACTAGTTCTTCAATTATACTCCTACAAATTAAAAGGAGGTAACTAGTAAAGAATTAGCAATAAGTATGTATCTGTTAGAAAATATCATATCTTTGGTTTTAGTCACTTTTGAAAAAGTTACCAATTAATTTTAATGGCAATATTTCCACATTTTAAGAGGTCCATAGTGTTTTAAGGTCCAGAAAGTTTTGTTTGTGCTTATTTTATGAGATTCATTATGAAAATCTATTGAAACTCTGTAGAAGTGTGGTCAGAAAAGCTGAATATGCACTGGCGAACAGTGATACCTTGAGGAACAGAGCAGATGTTGTAACATACAAAAAATACAAAGTACTAGAATTAATTTTAAACAATTTAGAAGAGAAACACAATTATGTGGAAATCAACTCCCTTTTCACCTATCTTCCCATATTTTTAAAGACCAAAACACTCAGAGAGAAGCTAAGGAGAATTCATTTTTTTGAAAGGTGTAAAAATATGTCTTACAGCCATACTGATGAAATTGGTGGTTTTAAGCTTTTTCATCTTCCAACAGAACTAGCTGGTTTCTTTTCATTTAAAAATAAAATTAAAAATAACTCCAAAAGTTCAAGATTGCTCAAGCAATGAAAATATTTACCAAGTGTTTTCAAATCTTTTTCCATTAAAAACAGTCAAC
This sequence comes from Pachyramphus minor, assembly GCA_013397135.1. Taxonomy (NCBI): domain Eukaryota; kingdom Metazoa; phylum Chordata; class Aves; order Passeriformes; family Tyrannidae; genus Pachyramphus; species Pachyramphus minor. The sequence goes on along the minus strand of VYXB01001955.1, from coordinate 662,559 downwards.
TAATCCATGTGATTCGGTTTGCTATGCTTAGCTTCCTCTGGTTCTGCAAAGGTTAATGAACTCTGACCTGCTGATGATAAATGCTTTATAAGTAACAATTTATTCAATTAATTTTGTCTTGTTTTTGTTGATACCATTTTCGTTCAGATGTGATTTGATTTAATTATTTGTTACCATTAAAAACTCCACCTTTTCTTGGATTGGATTAATGAATTGTTGCTTCCAAGTTGCTAAATGATGAAATATTAATTACAGGCATTTAATATTTACACTACTTTAATAGCAGAGTAAGATATGGTATTATCTCTTGATCTTTCTTAAATGAGTAAGACTACTGGGACCAGACTGTTCATAAATACTTGTGTTGATGACAGTGGATCAAATTAATCAAAATTTGTTTTATCTTACTAGTTTGCAGCATGCATTCCAAAAATTTATGAACCAAAATGGCAACAGACTCATTTTCTGGAGTATCCCTAAGTAAAGGAAAGTAGAATAAATGTTTAAGATCTGCAAGAAGTATTTATGAGGAACATTTTTCAAATCAGTTGCTCTTCCAAAAGGAAAAACCAGCACTTGACTAGGTCCTTTTGTCTACTTTTCTAAATCCTAAAAAAACCCCAGCCCTAACCAGATCAAACAGCAATAGATCCAGTACCTTCCTTTGTATTTGCAAACCTTTATTCAAGGCACTTCTAATGTTAAGGTACCATGAGGAGCTGAGCATCAAAGTTATTTCCTTTCTTACATATGTGTACTAGGTTTTCAGAGATGCCTATATTCTTAGGACTGTTGTTTCTTACATAAAATTCCCTAATATCTCTGCCCCAATATCTATTTAATAGAATAATATACCCTTTTTTTCAGCACAGAAGATGAAAGTTGTTGGGATAAACTTTATCTAAAAAGATTTACATCTTTATCTGTTTGATATAATGCAGGAATGACAAGATTAAAAAAATGCCAGTAGATTTGTAGATCCTTAATAAGATTATTAATAGCAGCCTATTAACCAAAGTTATTTCTAAACATTTTTCTTTCTATTATAAATGTTCATGAAAATAGCATAATAACTAGGTGTGCACAAGGAAACAAATAGGAAGTGAAGATGTCATAATTTTGAGACACTAATCTCAATAGATTTTTAATTTAATTATTTGTTACCATTAAAAACTCCACCTTTTCTTGGATTGGATTAATGAATTGTTGCTTCCAAGTTGCTAAATAATGAAATATTAATTACAGGATGCTTGGAGTCCATGGACAATTTTTAGGAGGAATTTTAGAAACCAGTTAAAAACAGTTAAGTTCAGCTATTTCTTTTATCAGTCTACATAAGTGGAGTGACCAAAGAAATTTGTCCTATCTCCACTGAAAATTAGTTTTGAGATTTACAAACAGTTAAAAATTTTGAGTTAGATTAATTAGTTAAACATTTCAAATAATTTTGATTGAATATTAGTTGTTATTATGCATTCAAGATCCCAAGAGGAACAGAAAACATCACATTTACTAGAAACTATGTGGGAGGGTTTGGTGCAATGGGATCTAGAACTTGCTGGTGGGCAAGAACCCATTAAAAAATATGAGAATAGAGTGAAGACAGAACTATAACTGAAATACTGTTTCTGTGAGAAGCTCAAGTTTGGAAGTTCATCCTATTTGAGATCTAGAATTCTTTCCTAAATGTAAAGACCTACTTTCCTTTTAAAAGAGTGAAGTTCAGTCCTCTTTCTTAAAATATGTTTCAAGAAAGACAGATGTTTGAAGCACATATTTCTTGTAGTGATTGCCGAAAATAGAGCAAAACCAATGACAAAAAAAAATAAAACAAACAGCTAGGAGGAAGCATGAAAATGCAAGACTTCAACATGGTAAGTGATTACTAGTTTGCAGAGCCTCTCTAATTTCCCTTATTAGTTCTTCTTCATGTTGAAATGGCATCAGTTCAGACTGATGACAGCACAGACTTTTGAACTTTGGAGAATTTCTTCAAGCACCTCAAACTAGTTCATTAAAATATGTGCACAAGCACCAGCAGTCAACACAGTCATTTTTTAAGAGGAAACATCAGTTACTTCTGTTACTTTATCAAGAGTCTTATGCTAAGAGTGTGTGTTAAAATCAACCAGATAAGAGATTCTTCACTGAAGTGATACCTGTTTCTCTACCTTGATCAGGGTGAGCCATTATTTAAATGAAATTTGCTCAGCCTCACATATCAGAGGCACTTCCACACATACTGAAACACACAGCAATGAACACCCTGAGAATTTAAAATACAAAGCCTGTGACATTCAACTGCTTTCCAAGAGTAAATGTATACCAAACAGGGCTTTTTGTAAAGATCGTGTTTTTCAGGGTGGGCAACTAAAGTTCACCATTCTGCTCCAGTTCTTTGGATGTCACTCCAGAGTGGCTACAAATGATGGACTTTGTTATGAGTTCCCAACATGCTTATGTACTGTAAGCCAAAGAGATAAACTTCATGAAACATCCTGCCCTTGGCAGGATGTGTAGGATTTCTGAAGAAGACCAATGTGTTGTTTTTTTTTTTTTTTTCCCACCAGTTACAATGCATGTATTGTACTTTATGTAATTGGAGAATAAAGAGAGAAGTGCTGGGATTAACATAGCAATTTCCTGCACTAAACTGAAACCTTGCTAATCAATTTTAAGTAACCGGCTAATGCATTTACGTAAGAAACTAATCAATCTCAAATGCACATTTTACCATTTGGATTGAATTTAATACCCCAGCATGCAATTCAGTGACATTATTGACAATGGTTTGAACACATAATTGGTGATTTGATGTTACAATTGGTGGTCTGTGCCTGAAAATAATTTTCTAATAAATTCAGTACCATTAATTTATTCCTTCATATTATTTTGCAGGACATAGAGAATATAAAATACTAACTAGTTTGGAAAGCATGGATAACTGAGGTTTTAACCAACAAAATTCTTGACTTAGATTGCTTCCAAATATTTTGTAGAAAACCCCCAACCAAACAAAACACTTTAAAACAAAGGCTATCAACATCTCTTCTAAAATAAATAAAAATACTAGAAATATTTTGCAGTATATTCAAGGGAAATAAAATTGGGTTGAGTCTATATACTTGAATGAGACATTTTCTGTTATGTTCAGTGGCTACAGAATTATGTACTTAGCTCTTGTAAATTTTCACAACTACCATGATATTAACACTGTTGCAACAAAGATAGAGAAAGTCTACAAATCGTACAAGCACAAATGTGTGTCACTGAATAAAGAAATTGTAGATGTTTTAGAGAACAGTGTCAGGACCTTGGGCAACCAAACCTTTAACCAGCTGAGTCATTCATTTATTCATGTACTGAACTTTTCTGTGTAAAATTTCACACGTTCCAAAACCTGGGAAAAAGAGAACCACTTCACCTGGAGATGGCCAATGTTTCAGCTGAACTATCTGTTAGACGCTAAGATCTATATACATCATGACAGAACTGGATGTTGTTATCAGTAACCTATCTTTGCTAATTGGGCATCTGTTTTAGCCATTAATAATACCAATTATGGCAGATAAAAAACTTTCCTTGACAGCTTATTCTATTGTTTAACTATTCTTCCACCAGTAAATCTTTTCTCCTAATATTTAGCCTCTATTTTTTTCCACTGAAGCTTAAGGCAATTATTTATTTTTCTGTCTTCCTTGACAAAGAAGTATAATTAATCTCTTTCTTCTTTATAGCATCCTTTTATGTTCCTGCAATCTTTACCAAAGTACTGTTATATAATTCATTCGTATTATTTATTTCTTTCTTAGCACACAGGCAATAAATAAAACATAAATGACTGAGAAAAAATAGGAGATTCAGAAAGAACACATCTGTGTGTGTTTGAAGATTCATATGTTATTTTAAATGTCATAAAACTGATGTTGCCTAAAGCACAGCTTCTCATGTTATCCTGTCCCAGATAGTGGCACAAAGGAATAGGGAGTGAATAAATGGAATGGGCTGTCCAGGGAAGTGGACAAACCCTTGGAGGTTTTCAAGAAATGACTGGATTTGGCATTTCATGCCCTGGTCTAGTTGACATAGTGGTGGTCAGTCATAGGTTGGACTCGATGATCTTAGAGGTCTTTTCCAGTATAATGGATTCTGTTATTCCTGTGAAATTCATGGGGCTGTTCAAAACCAATTACAAACTAATTATTCAGCTTCCCAAGTACAGTCCTTTACCACATGGAGATGAAATAATATTATCAAGAGGAAATAAAGTGCATAAAAGCAGTTGCCAGTAGTTCAAAGAAGAGGGAAAAAGGACATAGTTGTATTTTAAAATTTTGAATGTTGAAATTTCTGGAATTTTAATTAACTGGCAAAAGCTCTTTATTCACCCCAAAGTTGTACATGGTTTCCAGTCAGTACATTGATATTGTTGTAAACTGTATGTTCTATAGATAAATAAAACCAGCCTAATTTAAGATGATTTATAAACATAGGGAAAACATTTTTACTACAAACTTTCAACACTTGCCACTCCCAAATCAATATTATTTGAACATGAATACTGAGCGCTCTGTACTAAAACAGTAAAATTGAAAGTTCTTGCACAGTATTACATAAGGATGTAACATACTAAAAAGAGTAGCTTGTACAAACATGAAATACATCACGTTTTAGGATATAAGCATTTTTTAGACATTAAGTGTCGACCTTACACCTATGTATAATTTGACTACTGAGTGTGTGAATTTTTCATAAAATAAAACAAAATAATAAATTAATCCTTGTGTCTCTTGCAAGGCATATTCTCTGTGCTACTTGTCTCTCTTACTGGAACCCACCTATTTTAAGAACACATCTGGTTTCAGTGGTGATAAAGGTATCTCTCACATAAAATTTCTTGTACTAAGGCAGACAACCCACTCATCCCAGTTAGAGTGATAGAGTTTGCATGGCCTTTATGACTTTAAGAGAGAAGTTGTAATCACCACTGCAATCTGGTATGTCCTTCTTGTACGTGATAACAGTATTGTTGAACTACACATTGGTTGAATTATTTGATCATTCTGGTACACAGTTAAATGGTGCAGAAGGACGTCAGCGGAGAAGTAAGGACGTCAGTGGAGAAGTAAGGACATCAGTGCAGAAATAAGCAGCCTTGTCAATAAAACTATGTATTCTCTCTTACACACGGATATTTTGAAGGCTTTTTAAGTGACAAATCCTGCTCAAAGCATTTCTGGTTTCTGTAGACAGGGTTGCATGATGCTTGCCTAATTCACGTCCAGCAAAGCACCAGTTGAGTGTTAGAAGTCTTCGTTGTGCAGGTAGTGTGCTTCCAAATTCAGCCATGATCTGACTTTTTGACTTTTTCCCATATTACACAAATTTAACATATATTCCGAACCTGGACTCTGCCTGGGAAAGAATTTGACCTCTTGTACTAGGACATAACTTAATAAATGTCAAGGTTGTTTGGGAGTTGTTTAGCTGCCAAAAAAAGTTGCGGTGATTTTATGAACATGTGCCTAGGAAGAACAAAATTTTCTTTCACTTTTTGTTTCATCTGTAACACCTGAAAACAACATTTTTTCTGGTCTGAAGGCAGTATTTGTTGATTCATTCAAGGTATGATCTTGTCAAGACAATTAGGAAGGTTGATGGGATGCATAGGATTCTTTTTGTGGAGTAACCAGGGGAAAAGAAATAAACCAGACACAATTTTGTGCTCAAAGCTCAAATAACTTTTAGTTATTATAAAAAGAAAAATAAAATTATTACAATGTCTTGCTAAAGACATGCACATATATATCTCTTTGCATGTGGGGCTTTCAAAGTGTTTTATAAAGATTTTAATAGTGTTTGTTGGAACCAGGGAAGGAGAGATGTTGGAAAGAACATGGGACTGAATCACCTGTTAGGACTTTACACTTAATTTGTTTCCAGTACATTAAAAAATAAAAGTAATGTAGCACTAAAATATGTATCCAGAATATCTAAAAATCTAAAATACTATTTAGAGTCAAGGTAAAAAAATATAACTTCATTATATAGTTGAATTATGGAAAAAATATATGGTACACAAGAAATTGTTTTAAATGGAGAATTTTTACGCATGGGAAACTTGAATATTTACAAGCCAGAGAAGCATCTGCAAGATCTTTTAAGAGATGTGAAAAGGGGGGAAAATTATTTTGAAATACCCAGATTTAAAATGTCATTTTTTACTTGATTTAATAAATATTTTTGTGGTTCAGTATGTCTCCTTGCATGTTCAGGATCAATGGCATATTATAATCAGCCCACACCACCCATGCCATGGTGAGGTTACACAGGTTTCAAGTAATAGACATTGAATTATTTATTTTCAAACATTTGAAAGACCCATCTATCTCTTCAATGTGAAATGCACATATAACTCTAGAAATCAAGCTAAAATATTTGGATATTTTTATATTGAAATTATCTGTTTAGAGTATTTGATGTAAATAAATGATTACTGCTTCACAACAGCGTTTGGCTGTCCAGCTAGTAACACAGAACAATATGAAAAGGATATAAAACATAAACTATGGCTATAGATTAAGTAGATTAAAGGCATGCTTCTCTCTTTTTCCTGAGAATATTGAATATTTTAGTCAAGACTTTGATTTAAAAATCAGTCTTCCCCTACTGAGACAAATCTATTTATATTTGATCTAATAAAAATGAAACCACTGAGCTTGGAAGACTGAATGCTTTCACAGGGGAAGGGAAGAGTTCGGGAGTGGATGGGGAGTAAATCATCATCATTATGGGCTGCTGTCTTGATTTCGGTCACACCAGGGTTAATTTTTTGCGATGGGCCAGAGGGGGTGTGGCCAGGACCCTAATGTTATTTGACATCACCTCAGGTCATTGCCAAGGACTGAGTAAAGGGACTCTTCCCCTTCCAAGAAAGGTACCCCTTCTAGTCGCGAAAATGTGGTAGGGAGAGCTGTCTGATTTTTGGGTTTTGTTTGTTTCTGGGTGAGCATTTTTGCATGCGAATAATTTTTTCTTTTTGCATACTTCTATTATTAATACTGTTGCTGTTACTATTAATTTTCTTATCACATAGCTGTTTCAGTGAACTGTTCTTATCTTAACCTGCAATCTTTTCCTTTTGTACTTCCAGTTGGAAGTGAGCAGCAGCATGGTTTTAGTGGTAGTGCTAAATTGAAGAATACCCTTCCTAAACCACAACAACTGCTAATGAGGATCTTCTCTGTGATATTCCTAAGAAAGCTGGGAACAGCTTTATAACTTTTTTCTGGGCAGAATAGTTAGTGATTTATCATTCTCCAAGCAAGGAAGAAATATTCATATTCATCATTCCCATACATAAGCAAGACAGCTTTACATCAGTGGTTTGAGAAACACAGATTGGATCATCACAGAAGTGAAGGATACATAATCTACCTTAATTTCATTTCCTGTCCTAGAAAGAAATTAGAAAGTTGGTTGGTTGGTTGGTTGGTTCACTGTTTTGTTGTTGTTGGTTTGGGATTTTTTTCTTTAAACTTTTATTGAGAGACTTTGAATTAAACATTATGTTTGAAAGCCAGCATGCATGTCTTCTAAATGAGATAAGAAAGGAGTCACCCATGCTTGTTCTTCCACTTTCTTGACCCTGCTTAGAGTCAGACAGACCCTGGCTAGGGCATAAATCAGATCGAAAGAAAATCCTCTGTGCTGACATGACTGAATACAAACATAAAAAGTGGTAGGAACAAAAAACATTAAAGCAATAGCAGAAAAGCAGTTTCAGCTGAATCTTCTCTCCATATGGAACTGATGTTGTCAATCACAGCTGCTGTCTCTGTCCCTGCGTGGTTGGCCTTGCTTCTTGGGGACAGCTCATTCTCCCCAACTCCCTTGTGCTGTGTTCAGTTTCTAAGGCAAAGGTTCCTGCTACACACATAAGGTCTTGTATATCATTTAGAGAAACAGATGCAGTTCTCTGATGACAGACAGAGAAGAATTTCTGTCTCCTTAGGTGGTGAACTTAGCTGTGATGGCATCTGGCCTAGTGCCCCCTTGACCTCTCAGCAGAGTGCTGTCAGATGTTCCAGACAACATATCCCCAGGCACTGTCGCCATTTCATTGGGGCTGAATTCAGATGGAGTTTTTCTGTCTCGGCATTTCTTGACACATATCTCCGTGCAGACCCTTTACATAGCACCCAGAGCAAGATCGGACTGTTATTTTCCAGGCTAATTTTGACTTCTCAGATTTCTTTTGAAGACTCAATATTCCATTGCTTAAATGGAAATACTAGCTTTTCATTAATTCCTTGCATTTGAGCTCACATAATTCATGTTTTGTCAGTGCCCGGGTTTCCCTTTTTCTTGGGCACACCTCTAGGGTTTTTCTTTCACTTTCGTTTAAAAGGGAATTTTTGTCTGTTTGCTTGTTTATAATATAGAATGCCAAAATTATGCAAGGCTTTTTACAGGAATGTCTGCAAACACATGTAAACACAGAATCACATATATGCTGAGTTCAGAGGGACTCACAAGGATCATCTAGTCCAGCTCTTAGCCCTGCACAGGATCACAGCCCTGCAAGAGTCACACCATGAGCCTGAGAGTACCATCCAAACACTTCTTGTTGGAGTCTGCTCTCCCCTCCACCACCTCTTTCATGTTTATTGATACTTTCATATTTATTGATAGTGCAAATATGGAAAAATCAAAGACCTTAAATGTTACAGAGCACTGAACTTCAGTACTGTGCTATATTATGTATAGTTAGAATGAATGTTAGGCTGAGGTTGGGATAAGTCAGCTCATTGCATCATTATCCACTGAGCTAAAAGCAGTAGTGTTCACTTTATCACACTTGGAAAATCTTTGATCTCCTCTCATGTACACACCTCATTTCCTACTCAGTTACCAAACTAGAATTTTTTCCCTCTGTTTTTATTTGACTTGGACAAACTTGTTCAACTTCTTCTACTTCAAGGAATTTTCTCTTTCCTAACTCCTACAGTAGCACTTGTGAGTTACCGTTGCACATAGGAGTATATAAATATGTTGCTTGAACTTACATACTCACCCCGGTTCTAAATCTTCATTGCCTTGTGCGGGTGTTAAAATTTGATATAATTTCTTTGAACATCACATCATATAGATATTGCACATGTATGCCTGATGTGTTAGCCATACACAGATGTATATATCTCCTTTGATTTATGACAACTTTTTTATTTACAACTCCTTGCGCCCCCTCACTCATAGTGCTTATAAAACTTTGATATTTTCATTTCAATGTTATCTAAAAATTTAGTGTTCACATTTTTTGAAAAATAAGGCTCAATACTGGATGGTTGAGTGATAAAATATGCAGGGAATTTTTCCCTTCTGTTTCTTATGAAAGTATTTTCTATTCTAAACATGATCTAAACTTTTTTTCAAAAGCATTTGTAAATATTTAAGTCCTTTTGTAACAGATTAAAAAAGCTTATTTAGATTTTTTTTACTAATTCTGTTACTTATCAGAATAAAATCTTAAAAACTGTGTAATAGTTCTCAAATTGTAAATTTACATTTAAAGTTTTTGTTCCTTTTCCATAAGACAAGCATTTGAAATTCACTTTTTTTCCACATTTAACTTCAAGTTAAAGTGAGGGAAAAGCTAAGCTGTATCTGATAGCAAGGGATCCTACAGTAAATAGAATACAAGACTCTTTAAAGACTTCAAACAAGTCAAATTCAGTAGTGAATCTAAAAAAAAGATTTGAGTGAGTTTGCTTTGGTAGATGCAAATGCTTTCATTATGATTTTTTTTTTTTTAAGTAAACTGTTCTCCAGTTATGTGATTCTGTTGCTCGGTATGTCGAAGTATGCTTGATTTTCTAATAAAATGTAAAGGAAATTGATACTTGTCTAATGGATTCTGCATGCTTGTTTCTGCTTCTTCTTGGCCAGCAAAATAATAATACTTGGTATGTATATCATCATGTAATCCCTTAGATTCAAAATCACTTCCCAAATATTTCTAAACAAATGTCAGACAACTGAAGCATGTAAGGTTTGGCTATTTTTAAATATAATCTCACTCATAAATAGATTTTCAAATGAACAAGGTACATGATCTCACCGAGCCTGTTCATTACAGTAGCTGCTGAGGACTGTGAGGACTACTTTTGAAACTATAGCTACTACCATATAAATAAATGGAAATTTGGATCTTTGAAGCCAGCTGTGGCTCTTGAACACACTAGAATATATGGTTCAGAACTCCCTTTAAAATCTTTTGGACTGCAAAATGAAATCACAAACACCTAATTCTCATCCAGAAATACATTTCCTCCAGAAATCACTTCAGAAATTAGGCCAGTCATACCTATCTCTGCTATATAGGCAGGAATAATCAGTACAAATGAGCTGTTGACATGAAAACAGAAGCTTCTCCTTACCCTTGGTGAATTACTTGTAATTGTGTTTTGTGTTAAAGTGCATTGCTCAAAATGGTTCACTAAATTTCTGGGTCCAAAAGCAATGTGTCAATTTGATTAACAATTGCAACATGTCAAGAAAAGAATCCAACAGAACAGCTAATATGTTCCTCCTTTATGAAAATAGAGTTATTCCTTTTGAAAATTGAGTCTACTAGATAATAACAAACTACTTGATTTCTAATGCAGGGGGTTTTTTTGCTTTTTGTTTTTGTTTTGTTTTGTTTTTTGGTTTTTTTTAAGGACATATTCCTGGACAAACTACAAAATCACAGAGACAGGTCAGAGTGTGTTCGTCTGGGAGATGACAACAACATGTTTGAACCTCTGGAGTCATGTGTATGCATGTGTGTATATTCTTTGCCAGCCTTCAAACACAGAAGTCTTGTTGGAGTCTCCTTTGAAGCATTTGCCTTGGGCAATTTAACCAAATACAAGGAAAAATGTAAGATAATGGAAGATCATATGGTCAAAGAATCAGTTGAGTTTGAAAATAGATATTAAAGTAATTCTTATCAAGAAAAAAATACACACACACACAAGAGATTTAATTTTGATATTTCTTGCCATAGTAGTATCTACATATCGAGTATTTTGAATTCTTGTACAGTCTCCAAAACATTAAACATTATTACAGTACTGTAACATTATGCTTTATCAGAAGTTGTTTTGCTTATTTTATTTCCTTTTATGTTTTGCTTTGCTTTCTTTCAAGAAGTTCTACATGGTTTTACTGGAAAGTGCTATTCTATTTTTGGACAAAGGAGACTGAAACAACGTTACATGGAAAGTAAAAAAAGCATTAAGGCTTCTAACATGAAACTACAATGTTTCCAGCCCTTTCTCAAATGAGATATACCTGTCTAAGTTAGTTTTCTCTCCATTTGTTATCTCTCAGGCCTATACTTCTAATAGCCTGTTGACTACGCTTTCTAGTACTGAATATTTACTAAATATTCTGCAAAGTACTTCTTATATTTGAGTATTAGAAGTATTAAGGAATAAAATTTGTATTTGTACGATAAGGAAAAATAAGGAAGATATTTTTCCTTGAAAGCAGAAGGCACTCAAGCCAATATATTTCACATGAAAACGAGTGTTGATTTAAAGTTGTTTCTAAGATGTTGTTTTCAGATTTCCATGAATAAAATTTTGAAGTCCTTGCTGACTCTATCTCAGACAATAACACTAGAATATTATATTGTGAGTTTCAAGAAGGGTTTACATAGTCTCTGAAAGGATTTCTACTTAAGAAGTAAGGTAGGAAAACTTAGAGTTGGGTTTAAAATGGAGCCTATATATATAAAATGGAGCCTATACTCTTCTCTAAGAGTATAGTCTGATTCTGAGATCTTTTGATTTCTAGTGGTTTATAAGTGTTCTTCATATTCTTCATTCATTCCACTATTTTATGGTTTCTTGGTATAAATAGCAGGAGACTTTTATTTTCTGAGACATATTGTCCTGCTTTAATAGGGTGTAGTACTCCCAAAAGCAAGAAATGCAAAACTAGTGTTAATACTGAGTGACAGAATTCACTGTGAAAATGAATCATAACTTTCAAGTGCAAAATGCAGTGATAATTTCCAAAGGTATGTTGGTAGATGGTGTAATACCTTGCCTAGTACAAGGTTTTGTATCATTCTCCATTCCTTTTCAGAGTCTTTTAACTCTTTGTTTAGAGATGTCTTTTATTTTTCACTGCTTGGAGAAGAGAAAAGAAGCAAAATTTTTTCACTCCTCTTTCAGTTAGGAAGGGATGTGCAAACGTAAAAAGTAGATCTCTGTTCCACTGCTACTATAAACAAATCAGCAGTGGGGAAAAAAGAAACTCTGTAAGGAAAGACAGAAGGAAATTCTTCCTTGTCTGCATCAGGCTACAGTTCAAGCAAGTGGCAGAGTTTGGAAGAGATGCATGAAAGCACCCCTTTTCTATGGTGTGCTTATATCAGCTGGCAGTAGGAATGTCCTCATCTGTTTACAATTCACTCTCACTGTTAGAAGTGCTGTAAATTGACTATACCTTACCTTGACATATTTGCTATGCCACATGTATATGTAAATTTACTTCTTTCCTACCTTACCCTATGGAGGCCATGCAAAAATCTTTTTAGTTGCTCAGCCAATATTTTCCTCTCCGTTATATCCTTATGAAACTGTTATAACTATAGCTCACAATTTATTTTATTCAGAGTAAGAGAGAAATGCCCTGCCTTGTCTTTTAGTGTCTGTGAGTAAGATAACCAAGGAATGCATTAATCCTTAAGAGGTAATTATGTTCCTAAGAAGGAATGTCTTGAGGAAAACAAATTTTCCTCTCAGTAGAAATAATCGTATTCAGTTTTACTTCCATATCAAGAAAAATAACAAAATATTTTGGGGGGAGGGGCAGAGTATGTAATTTTAGCTGTACAGGAAAATTCTGAAGAATCATCTGGTTCTAAATCAACTTCTAAAATGCAACATCTCCTCAAAGGAAAAAAAAAATCTCATTTTTTCAAAAGTCATTCATTAACAAAGTGAACTGAAGATGAAATGATTTGGCTTCAAATTTAATATGTGTTTATTTCAAAACACTTAAAATCACAATTATGATTAGGTATGTATGCAATTTTTTAATATGAACAAAAATTATTATTGTAATACAAGACGTCTGAAAAGGCTGCAGTGATTGCATTATTAAATGTAGGTTATCCATGTCTATTATGAGAAGAATATTTCCTACAGAAATTCTAAAGTCAAGCCTAGGACAATTTATAGGTACTTCCACTAGACATCTCAGTGAAATATACCCAATTCACTATTAGTGCAATCAACACCATGAATTTCCCCTAGGTCCTCATGAATTTAAAGCTGGATATGGAAAATTGTTTAAAGACGAGTAAGACACCTGAATGTAATTGTTCAAAAAGTACAAGAAAATCAACTCTAATCTACCGATATTCTTATAAAATGAAGTACATTTATAACGTTAGAAAAACATGATACTAGAAAAAAGTAATTTATCATGGCTTATTTACTCTGGAAAAGTAAGTTCTTAAAGAAATATTAAATTTCAATGTAAAAATAATGAATTTACTATCTTACATAAAGATAATTTTTTTGGACCAGTTATTGTACCAAGTGATTTTGTTGTTTTGGTTTTTTCTCCCTAAGAGTGAAGGCGTAAAGATTACAATAGGATAGAACACACCAATTGTGGATTTAACATGGGAAATGAATAAATGCATGAGAAACAACAAGTAAAATGCTTCAGAGACATTTTTTGACCAGACAACTCTGTGGAAGGGTAAAAATAAAGCAATGAATGTACTTATGTTTAAAGATATTGAGGGTTTTAAAACCTTACATCTTGACCATTGAACCAAGAAATTATATTTTAATAAAACAATATTGTACATTTCCAGTAGAATAAGTAATAGCTTCATGATAACAGCACACATCTGTGATACGGCCAAGAACACAAATCTCAGTATCATACATATCAAGCAATTCAAGCAAAAATGTTACTGATTTAAAAAAAAAAAAAAAAAAAAGCAAACACACAAAACAAAACAAATAAAAAACCAAACAGAAAATAATCTGTTTCGTCATAACATGGAAGAGTTACTTCAATGAAAAATGCAGAATATCTTAAATAGTAGGGAAAAATCACAGAATGGGTAAAAGTATTGTGGGAGAAAGTTCTCATTCAATGCAACTAGCTATCTAAATCAGCTTCTTTAGTCTCAAGTCTCAGATTTCTGGGAAATGGTCAGTTAAAAGAACAAACCAGCCAACAGGAAAAACAAGTCTATATTTGGGTTATACTGATTTCACTCTTCTTTGTACTAAGTCTACGTTCTTATACGGTAATTATTTTCAGTATAGTCCTTCCTATGGGAAGCACAATATTAGATATTAGATATTAAATGAACTTAAGTATGGTTACAGATATACTTCACAAACATTCATTCATTACAAATAGTACAAAAGCAAATTGCTGGTTTAGATTGTCTAATCTTCACACTTCAAAATGAAAGGTAGCTTGCTAAGGATTTTTTCCCATTTTGTCAATTATGATTATTTCTGGAAAGTTGTTTATATTATTATTAGTAGTAGTAATAATAGTAATAGCGGTGGTAGTAGTAGCAGTAGTAGTAGTAGTAGCAGTAGTAGTAGTAGTAGTAGTAGTAGTAATTTTTTGTGGAAGGCAGTCTTGGAATTTTGTTGGTTATGGCTGTAATTTTTTGGCAAATCCAAGAAGTGTCATCCCAGATGTATAGTGATAACTTTTGGTCTCATATAGTCTATGCAAGGATGATAAAATGTAATTAATTAAATTATTTATCGTAACATGAATTGGTAATTGTTTTCATATTGCTTTCATTTTTTTTTATGGGAGGTTAGAGAAGTTACTCATCTTCTATTACCTAGTAGAAATATTTTTTAAATCTTAAATATTGCTTTTCCAGATCTTTTAAAAAGTTTTCTCTTCCATGAGATGCTGAAAATCTTAATTTAGCTGCTGTTCTGTGACTTCTACTGTTATAACACTGACTCTAGTATTTATCATAGTGATTTTGAGCTGAATTAAATTTTGGTTTAACTACCATTCCCATTCTATACATTATTTATCACTTAGCTGTTGGTTTGGTTGTGTTGGTGTTTTTTCCCAGGATTTCTCAGGATTTTTTTTCAGGCAGTAGAAGACCCTGATACAACTGATTTTATTTATGGACATCCAGTGGTATAACAGATTCAGAAATCTCTGTTCCAGCGTGGAGAAATTTCGTGTCAAAGGTCATAAGAAATGCCAGCTCTAACACTCTCTGTTTTGTCTTAATCTCTTTACCTAAGGATAAGATGCCATATATATGCAGAGCTCATACTAGTGGTTGTAATTCATCAAAGGTCACCTGATACTATCTTAAACTATTATTCTCCTGAGACTTACTGATCCTGTGACTGCATAGATATGGATCAAATACGAAAATAAAAACATGGCAGCACATTCAGTTTTGCATATTACAGTTTCTTTGAGTCCCAGAGTCCTACTGTCAGTTAAGGTATCCTTAACTTCAGCAAACTGTAAACTAGACTATTTATTTTGCCATTTGAATGTCTGTTTGACTTTCTCCCTTCCTTCCACAAAAGTATAACTTCATGCTAAACTTTCAAGCCTTTCTTGTCAGTATTACTTAAAAGTAATTCTATTGAGTCAATGGCATTGTGTTAAAGTGAAACCGGAGTAAGTTTAGAATCAGGCTGATTTAAACTAGTAAATATAGTATATCAGTCTGCAGCCTACAGCTAAATTACTTTTTACCCACCGTCCACCTCTAGCAGCTATCTATGTTTGCTGCTCTCCCATCAGCATCAGCAAATGTAACCACTTAAATTTGATCCTACTGTCTAGACCACTTATATGGATAAAAGGCAGTAGAGATCTGTCTTAAGTCATGTGGGACACACTGAACGCTTCCCTCAGAGTGGACATGTTTTTTCTTACTAGAATTATCTGCTTTCTGTTTCTTACACTAGCTCTTTATCTGTTTCTATGTCTCATAAAGAATACTTGCAAGCTTCTATCTAAAGCAAGTCCCAACTATGTAGAATTAAGCAAAGGCTGTTGAAAATTCAGTCATAGCATACGTACTGTCATTTTCAACACCATTGGTCTTGCCTTGCATTGGAGAGGATGTGAAATAGGCAGCAGTTTTCATTTGCACTTACAACACTGAATATTTCTTAGTGCTCTGTAAAAACACAGAAGTCAGATTAGCTTCAACATACAAAACCTATTTGTCAGAGACGAGGTCTGTATGGAAATGCTGAAAGTCCTGTTTGCATACAACCCTGCAGATATGTATGAGCAAAAGCTGGATTCTGTCACTACAGTTCAAATCCAGAGAACAGCATTCTTTGTGAGCCATCCAGATAAATGAAAGCTAAGGGAGAAATTTGCAGGTGGGGTTCCGAGTGGGAGAATCTGGCATTCTGGAAAGCAGCCCAGGGTCTGGGTACACCCCAGTCATTCCACATGTTATCAGTTTTGAGTAGTTGGAGGTCTGATGTCTCACACAAAATATAAACATAGCGTCATCTCAAGTTGTTTGAAAAGTCACAGGTCCTCTGTTATTATCTCACTGGTGACTGGTGCTGTAGCTATCCTACAGGATCCTGTCATATCTCCATTTGTCAGTAAGCAGAAGTTTACTTTCCCTTGCATGGTGATTATTTAGCTCATCTTCTTGTCTATTTATTGACCCTACCCATCAGAAGTTGAAATATTCTTTTGCTATCCAGCCTCATAAGGATTTCGTACTTATGTAAATTTAGATCATATTTCCTACACTTTTTATGAGGAACAAGTGAAGACAAATATTGGATAGAGCTAAGTTTTGGCAAAAAGATTATTATTTTCATTGAATTTTTACTTGGAAATATTATAGTACCCAGAGATCTTGTAGGAATATGAAAAATAGTGACTAACTTTGTAATGTAAATAAAATTATTTATGATATTTAGCTAATTATGAATTGCTACCAAATTATTAGAATCATCTAGTCTGTTTTAGAGTGAGATACTAAGGCAAAATTATAAAAATCACTTGTCCCCAGCTGCCTAGAAGCCTGATAGGAGCAGTAGGGAAAAAAAGGTAAGTCTTTTTGAATCCCTTTCTCAGTCCACTAAGAGAGATTATTTTTTCCCTTCTTCCTTCAAAATACCATTAAACCATTTGAAATAATAAAAAAAATTTGACAAAATATTTCTGTTTATACTTTGGCCACCAGTTTAACTTTGCAGTTAAATTTTTTTCCCAGCAATTTGACCAACCTTTTCATCCATAGTGTTGACCAGTGATAGCTATTGAATAGAGAGCACAGGACACTCAAAAACAAACTCCATGACATATATTGAAGCATTAATCTTGCACAACATCTTGAAAATTCAATCCTTGTAAAAGCAAAATCATTAGAGAAATCCAAGTACTCTGAGGACAGAACTGAGTGCACATGGGGGTTATTTTCAATTGAAGCATAAAAGAGTTTTAAATCAATTTCAAAGTTCAATACCCTCAAAGGGAGGGTAATGAGGAAGTATATGCACTGACTCTGTTTTCCCTAAGAATATTTTGTTAGTTTTCCTCCTTCACCTGGGAGATTTTACCCTTGCATTTTCTGGATAGCTAAGTAACTGGAGAACAGTATGCAAGCACCTGAGAGTGTCATAACAGATGAGGATTAATTCTATATTCTAAGAACAGCTGCATCCACAGCTCCAACTTCTTAAATTTTCACCAGATAAACCTGGTCCATATGGTCAATGAATAGTACTTCTTTAAATGAACTAATTAGCCAAAAAGGGCAGGAAACATGCTGAACTAAGAGATAAAGGATTTACATGCTGTTCATTGAATTCTGACCAGGTAGTTCGTTGATTCAGAGAACTTAGATGAACTTTTGTCCCAATTTTCTCAAAGCTGGCAAAATAGGTACTGTGGGCTGGTGGAGAATTAGTTTAAAATAAATTAATTCCGTTCTGTCCAAAATGTTCTGAGATGGGAAAAAGAAGAAAAGGACATTCTTACTTAGATATTTTGAATACATTTTTTCTATTTGAAACGTCGGAAACAATCCCAATAAATACATTATGAAGTAGAGGTAAAGTGGTCCAAGCAATGTTAGAGTGCAAAACAGATATCACTATCATACATAAGACAGAGGTTAAAAAGTGGGCTATATATGTTCCCCTTTCAGTATATTGAAATCAATGAGCAATATTCTTTCCTTAATATTCATGGCTTTCTATATGTCATGGGTTAAGATGATAGGCAACTAAACATCACACAAAATCTTGCTCACTATCCTCCCCTCAGTGGGATGGGGGAAAGAATCAGAAAAAAAAAAAAGTAGAACTTGTGGATTGAATAAGACAGAAGTGGGAGGGAAAATGATGATGATGATAATAATAATGATCAAAAAATTAAAATATACAAAGAAATTGATACAAAATGCACTTGCTTACTACCTGCGAACTGATACCCAGTCAGCTCCTGGCCAACTTTCTCCCCAGCTTTATATTCTGATCATGACACCATATGATATGGAATATCCCTTTGGTCAGTTTGAGTCAGCTGTTTTGGCCACGTCCCCTAATGACTTCTTGTGCCCTCTTAAGCCTATTCGCTAGTGGGGTAGTGTGAGAAGCTCAGTAGTCCTTGACTTAGTATAAGCTCTAAGCAACAACTATAATATCAGTATGTTATGAACATTATTCTCATCCTAAATGCAAAACACAGCTCTGCACCAGCTGCTACAAAGAAAAATAACTATATCCCAGATTAAACCAGGACAATGTACCAACAAAAAAATGTTATCAGGAATTCTAGTGTTAAATTCCTTTAGTTAAAGGTGATGTTAAACTAAAAGACAAAAAAAAAGATATTTAGTGAAATTTTGCTTTTTAGGAAATCCATCAGATAACCCATACATAAGTGTTATTTCTTTTTAAAAAATAATCTGCCACACTTTAACATACAATGACTCTTATTAAACAGGAATTAAATGCCTATCTGTCTGGAGTGTTACTGCTAATATCAAACATCTTCATGCTTTCCAGTGGTTATGTGCAGAATATGATTGCTATATCTTTAAAATATTTCTGTTCAGTTCAATTTTATAGAATTTGAACTTATGTCAAATAGCTGGTGGTCAAGGTAACAGAGCAACTGTGAGCTATGAACTCTCAGACAAGTTTAGTGAAGTTCTCAAAGTTTCACTTTGAAACTCTGCTGAATATTAATATGTGTCACCAGGATGCACCATCCCTGGAATTGTTAAAGGCCAGATTGGATGGGGCTTTGAACAACCTGGTCTGATGTCCATGTCAGGGGTGTTGGTACTAGATGATCTTCAGGTCCCTTCTAACCCTAACCATTTGTTGATTCTATGATTTTATTAGTATCTGTGGGGTATAAATGTGTCATCTTGTGGATGTGTCTACAAAGAGATGGTGAAGCTGAGCTGCTCTGGCAAATGTATCATGAGAAAAGGGCTCATTGATAGCTTGAGGAGTAAACTGCATCTTGAAGGGAAATATCTTTTCTCATGATATGAATCAGATATTGGACTTATTGCATCTTTTTGCTATTAAACATAATTTTGCCATGCATTCACAGTACTTTGTTCCCTTTAAAGATGTGCTTAGTATTGCAGGAAAAAAAAAAAGAAAAAAGTAGATTTATGCTTTAAACTCACATTATAAATTTAAATTCTCTTCTTCCCAAACTTTTGACAATTTGAAGAATTCCAGAACAAGTCACTACAATGCAGACAGAAAGTTTGAGTCATGGTTTCAACACACATGTTTCCATGAAATTAAGAAGCATTTGGGGTTCAATTTTAGGTGTCTCCTTACCATTTTTATTTGAAATGTCTTACATCAACATAAGTTGAATACAACCTTTACAGTCAATACAATTATACATCTGAGCCAATGCTTAGGCACTTTTAAGGTTAATTATTTATTTTTAAATGTTATTTATATTCAAATTTTTGTTTGATCCTATGAAATTTATCACCTTGTAGATATATATAAAATTTTTACTTATTTATAAAATACTTTATGTAGGTATTGAAATTTTGCAAGATTTGATTCTTTCACAGTTGATCTAAATTCTGATGAGAATAATGCTGGCTTTGACAGAATTAAAGAAATCCTGTGGCTTAAACAGAAATGTTTTAATTTTTCTGAATAAAAACCACTTAAAAAGTAAGAGAGTTTTAATTTGGTCTCAAATCAAAGAAACTTTCAGACAACTATTCTAATCAGCCATCAGTCTTGGTGTTTTTCCCTGGAAAACTGTGATTAATGTTGAATGTGAGTTAGTATAAGAATTCTAAATTTACATCCAGCAGGAAAGAGAAGTAGAATATTGGAAAACTCTTCTGGAAAGAATTAACTTGCCACTCTTCAGCAGCCCAAGGAGAATATTATATCTTAGTTCTGAAGGATTCTGTGGACTACTTTTCATTGAAGTAAAAACAGAGAAGGAAGGTTGTGATTTTACGACAGGTTCACTTAAATCTGTGGTAAAAAAATTAAATTTAGTAGCCAGCACTGATATTTTTTATACCCAAAGGACCCAGCCAGAATATCCCCTCCTTTTCCACATTTTTTGAGATACAGAGATATGTACACATATACACAAGCACATATGCAGACAAGTACATGTGCAGACAAATACATCTTTCACATGTGACTGTGCCCTGAAAAATGAAATAAAGAATACACATTCATGAGAACTACATCTGGGGTTTTCTTCAAAATGAAACATTTTCAGAAAGCTGACATTGTCGGGTTGGGGGAAGAGGTTTGAGCAAAGAGTATTGAGAGAGAAGTGGTTGCTGACAGGTTGACAAAAGTACATGTAGCCTTTCCTTTTACAGGGGAGAGGTTAGGCACTACACCACCACAGAAGACAAGACCTTGGGGTATTACACATATATCCATTCGCAGCTTTCATAGTGATGAATGAGGTCTTAGCAGATGACTTGCAGAGAACTGGAAAGACAGAGAAGCAGAAAGGAGGTTTCTCATATGTCTGCCCTTTCCCCCCTTACCCCGCCTCAAACTGGGTGAGGCAGGTGATTAAAGGATAAAGTCTTGGGCCATCTAATCAAAGCCATCTGCTCTGCAAGTGAGAGAAGCTCTCAGAAGCTCAAGGAACATGAAGACTTGGGGTAATCAGAACTTAAACAGAAATATTATTGTTAAACCACTCAAGGGCTCTCAGGACAATGCCCCTATTCATTGTGGAGTTCCAGATTTATGTCTATAACTTAACTGATTCTCAGACTTCAAAATATCCTCAGTTACATTAAGCAAAATTAGGGATTCAATAAAACCTGACGTATTGGAGCATGAGGGGGGAAAAAAGCTTAAAACTGTCACCAGATACTTACCTTAAGGGGAATTAATTCAGTAGTTCTTCTTTATGAGGCTTCTTGCAATTTCATGGAAAGCATTGAATACTGGCTGAAACCATATGGAACACATCCATTTCTGTCTGGTGATGACAAGGCTCATTCAGAAGATTATTAATAATGAAATTAATAAATACATCCTTAAACTGAAGGGTTTATTCCTAATCTTTCATAATAAACAGGACATTCTGGCATCATCAGCATTTGTGATAACCAGGATAAAAACATCACAAAATTAACTACTCTTTTTTAAGGGAAAAAACGTGACTAGTAAATACCCCATAGCCTGGGGAAACTGAGAAGTTTACTCTGTATACAGATCTGTTCCACAAAAATGTAAAGTTCAAAATTCACCAGGTTGTGAATGGGAAATGATGAGCAATTTCTTCAGCTGAAATGCCTGCTTTAGTTTGCTTGTGTTCATGCATGAATGATAGTCCAGAGAGACATGCATTTCCGATAACCACAGTGAAAGGCTGCCTGGTATTGCAGCAGAGGTTTGACTGTCTTGAACTTATTTTTAATATACTGTTTTTTCAAAGCATTGCTGGTATGTCAGCCACATCCTTCAATGAAATTCAATAGTATTTTGAGATGCACAAAATTTTCATCATTGCATCTATTTATGGAGAGAGCATATATTCATTCTCCCTAATCTCCCTCTGATTTCCTATGCAAATACTGCCAGGCTCACTCAAGGCCACAGGATTTAGTTACTCACTTGACTGAAAAGCATGTCAATGCAAATTCAGGCTGATAAACCAGCACACAAATCTCCAGGGCTTGTGCAAGTTATAATTCAGCTACAGTATTAACAAAACAAGATAGCAATTATGCAAGGAATCAGCTGAAAGGTTATTTTTAATTTTAAATTTCTACCTCTATACAGCTGGGTGTTGGAAGTAAAAAGCAAGATGGGACACGTGTCCCCATTAGCCAGGCCTTTAGGAACCAAGCAGATACTGTACTGAGCGGTACTGCTAGGGATGTTTCACAGTAAATTTATCAGCGTTAGCCCTGAAAGCAAATGGTTTTCTGGTGTGGTGGAATGTTCTTTTTAATACTGGTATATCAAATATTTTTGGCTCTGACAGTGACAGCAAATTAGTGCTGACTGTATAAAGGCAGGGTTTTGTGCAAGCTTGGGGACATTAGAAGGGCTCTGCTGATTGCCATCAGTCCTCACCTCCAGGACTGTCTTGTCCTGAATTCAGACTTCACCATGAAGTCAGATCAGCTGAGTTCTCAACTTTCAACATTATGTACTGTTGAACTGCTTGATAATACCTCATACAGACCCCCTAACAGACCTATTTACATTAAAGACTTGATTTTGTGTACTCTCATTTGGCCTTGGCAAACTTATTTCTCCTTATTAAATAGCTGCTCAGCAATCTCCCACTGGTACTCCTGTGAAGTCACAGACCCTATAGGAGGCTCTTTTAGAGCTCTATAAGTCTGTAAAGACGAGGAGGCTGCTGCCAGGCCCCTGACAGGTCTGGCTGCCCCTGCGTGATCTCTCCTCGGACTTCCGCTGCCTGCCTACAGCTCAGGACTCAGTGTTGGCTCCCCAGGGCTGTCAGTCCCTGCCCCAGCAATATACAGCAGGGCTGGTCTGTAGCTCCCCACATCCCTGCCCTGCCCAGCCACAAGCCCTGCCAAGCCAGCCTACCCATGGACCCACACTCTATACTGTCCATGGCCCATTTCCACCTCCAGGGAGGTTCCCGATGCCTGGGGCTGGGCTGTACCAGCTGCCCTACTCCTAGCTGGAGTGGTGGCATAGGCCCTGGCTGTCAGTCCCTGCCCTACCATCTTGGAAAGAATCCCCTTTGGAGGTCCACAGAGAGCTGCTGACATTTGCAGTGCCCTGAATCCATGAATATCTCTGAGACAACTGAGTCAGGGAGTAAACTCAAACACGGAAGTCAATTCGTTTTACCTGTGAATAGTTAGGGTGATTTCTGCCAAAATTTTGGCTCAAGGAGGGTAGTCCTGTCCAAAACATAGTCTGGATATTAGCCATTACCAGCAGAGTTTGGGTGTTTCTACCTTTTTATGAGGTGGGAGACTGCATAATAAAATACTAGCTTAGCACAGTCACTTTGTATCTCATGCTGGAGAAAACTCCCTGTCACACTTAAATCGCTAGTATAAATGCAGCCAAGATAAACTCTCCATTCATATTATGGGCTTGATTCAGTTTCCTGGACACCCAGTGGCTGAGGTTTATTGGAAATAAATTGAGGAGTATCTAGCTGGAGCCCCAGAAGCCACAAGAGAATGTCTTGGTTAAACAATATCACTCAGTTTGCATGGACATCTCAAAGATCCTGAGGCATCTGAGATGTCACTTCCACAATAAGAAATGCACATTTGAGCTTACATGAGCACAATAGCAAACAGGTTGCTGCAACATAGAAGCTTTTGAAAAATTAGACTGATATTTTTTGTTTGGAAAGGTGCATCACAAAGCTATAATTGTAATTGATTTAATTTATAAAGTTCTAAAATCTTGGGACAGAGTTTTGTAAATCAACGCTTCTGCCTAAAACAAGGGAAGATATGATCACTGGAAATGTTTCAAATAAAAATCAGTTAGTTTGAAATTAAGGGGCTTTGATGGTGCATATTTTAACTACTGTTTTCTGTTCTCTTGTTGGTATGATTCAGCCTAGCCTATTTAAAATATATTGTAGAAGACATAAAAATAATTTTTACACACACGTGTAGAATATAATTCAAAGCGTTACGAAATCAGTTGGATTCTTTTCTTAATTTCACAGAAGTATTACACATAATGTGAGCATCTCAAATATTCAGATGGGAAGTATCACTATGCAGAAATAGTTACGGTTTTTTTAATTAGACATCTTTGACTATCTCTAGGTTTTGAGTGAATTTCCATGTTCATGATTGCACATTTTAATTACTCTAAAAATGCCTGGAGCCAGAGGCAGACACTTCAGATTACAATCAAATAAGAGAATGAATAGCAGTAGTAATGTTCATTTTTTCTGATGGAGACACAGACTGGCCTACTCTTAATATAATCTGCATATTTGAACAATATACATTTAAATCCTTAAGTATCATGAAAACTAGGTTTCAAATTACAAAGCCTGGATTCAAAGTGATTTCATGAGTTTGCCACAGCAAACAAATATGAAGAGGAGGAGCAAAATAAGATATGAAGTATAAAGGACTATTAGCAGACCTGGAGTTAATGTCATCAGATCTTCACCTGCTTTCAGCTATTTATAACTATTTTCTTTGAGCTGTTTAGATAGCTTATTGACAGGTGCTTTTACTATTTCTTTCATCTTCTTACAGATGGATTGGCAGAATCTGAAACCAAATTGAAATTACACCATTCCTGTAAGCTTAGCACTGGTCTTTTCTCCAGCTAACTCAGCAGTTTGTGCTTGCCATCTGTTGTCATACAAGTTTCTGAGTATTCAGAGGCTGCAGAAAAGGAAAAAAAAAAAACAAACAAAAAACCACAACCAAACCTCAACCTTTTGAGAACACACTGCCCAACTGATCACATAACAAAATATTTTGTAGTAAAGGCATGGCTTATTTCTACTATTCCTTCTTCCTCCTTTCCAGTACTTTTCATGATCCTATTACGAAAAGAGGTTGATGACATTACATTTGTGACAGCCATATCGTTGTGCTGAAACATTCATATTCTCTTTTTTCTTTTGAAGGACAAAATACTAAGGTGATATCCCTTATGTTTGTTTGTTTGTTTTATTTCCAAATGGCAAATCAACATATCTATTTCCTGTGAGTCTGGACAGCTTGCTTTCTCTTCAGAAAATTGCAGCTGGAAATTTCAAACAGAAATTCTGCAACTTTCTCTCAATTTCCATTGGATTAGAAGTAGCAATATCAGGAAACTTCTTCCTGTGTTCATTCAATCTTTTTTTTTTTTTTTAATAGGTTCCAGAAAAATATTTTGCATTTTTTTTATCTTTCAAAAATAAACCTTAAAATCCAAAACCTAAATGAAAAGAATGGACAGTCCATTAACAGGTTACTATTCATTTACCTGCTGAGACTATTTAGACATATGAGCAGTGCTGAAAAAGTATAGGGAATGGAAAGGGAGAATGTTTGCATTTGTGTTAGACCAAGCACTTAAAGAGTTATCACACTTAAAAATTGCAGAGCCAATGTCCATAAAATGTAATAGTATTCTTGCAGTGTTAGACCTTGGCAGGGCTATGACAAAATAGTATGATCTTGTTTTCCATTTATGCTGGCTAGCTGACATTTCTGCCTCAGTCTGGCATGAAGTATTCATTAAAGGAGCCTGGCATTTCACAAAATTTGGTAAACAAATGAGGACTTTGGGGATTTTTATTTCTTTTTAATTTTTTTCCCTGAGCATATAAAGATGCTGTCAAATGTGACTGAGAAATTACATTTGCATACACATGCACCTATACAAGACTTTTTTATCCTGTAACTACTATAGCTACTTTAAATTCACATACTGTGTACACGTATACATGTATATTTTCAAGCACAGGTTTGGTGTCACACATGAGTGTAATAGTTAGAGCAAGGTTATGAACTTTTGCTTATGGGCTTGAATAGGATAATAGGAGATAGGACTTACCTTTTACTTCTGTGTAAGAACTACCCATTTAGTAGGACACAAAAACAGAGGCAGAGCCCTTCAGTTAGGTTACCCAGGAGAGCACCAAGCTTGTACATGAGGGATGTCTAAAAGCCAGATCATTGAAAGTAACCTGCATTCAAGTACCTTAAGATCAGATTTCGTGAAAGAACTGAGAAATTAGCATCTACACAGAATTTTAGTGCTTATGTCTTAAGAGCATAGGTCCTGGATTTAGCAAGATTCTGGATTCCCCTCGTATATGCACACTAAAGCTACGGATGTATGTCTGACTTTTGCCAGACATCATCAGTTGTCTAAAACATGATTTCTGTTTTTATGAGCAAGTACCTCTTCTGGACTAAGCTACTCCCTAAACTCAGACCTCAGTATAGTCAAATTAGGTGTTTTGCCACATGAGGAAAGGCTAGAGCAAGGCTAACTAATTCACAGAATTATTTCTACAGAATTATTCCATCTATCACTACTAGAAAAAAAAAGATAATGCTGCTCCTTTTCCTCTGTTATTGTTTTGGTATATTGATGCAGTGGTTAGAGCTGCCACACAGAAATTCACAGAACCACAAAATGACAGGTTGAAAGAGGTCTCTGGAGGTTGCTTAGTCAACTCCCTTACTCAAAGCAGAGTCAGCTACAGAACATTTTTTGGGGCCATGACAAATTGATTTTTGAATATCTCCAAAGACAGAGGTTCCCTAACCTCTCAGGTTGACTTGTTCTAGGGTTTGAGCCTTGCAGAAAAAAACCCAACCAAACAAAAAGGTTCAAATAGCAGAAAAATATTTTTTCTAAAGTTGAACAATCCCAGTTCTTTTATCTTGCCTCATATTAGGGCTGCTTCAGGTCATCAATCATCTTCATGGCCCTTGTCTGCAGTCTCAAATATTTTAGATGTAGAGTCTGCCATGATTTGAAAAATATAGAGATTTGCAGGATCAAATGATTCCTCTTTCATCACATATTTATTTTATTTTAAATAACTTGAGCCTTGTGCAGCTAAACTGTTGTTTACTGTTGTGTGAATTGCACGATATTTCAGATTTGACCTCTCTGTAATTATTTTTTAGGCACAGAGGAAATAAAATAGTTCTGCGTGGTTGAATCTTCTCTTTTTGCCCCATCACAATGCAGCTCAACAGTATACAGCTGTGTGATAAGAAACATATCCTTTCCAAGTTTGCAAAGGCAGAGCTGTTTCTTAACACAAGCCTAGATTTAATTGTGCTAACGGGGATTTTTGTGTCAAATATTGTACACATGTTCTTTCAAATAGGAA
This sequence comes from Pachyramphus minor, assembly GCA_013397135.1. Taxonomy (NCBI): domain Eukaryota; kingdom Metazoa; phylum Chordata; class Aves; order Passeriformes; family Tyrannidae; genus Pachyramphus; species Pachyramphus minor. Next base: position 635,184 of record VYXB01001955.1, on the reverse strand, counting down.
AAATTATGCAGGTTCTTCATAGGCAAGATTTTGCCTTCTTTACATATTACTTTTTTTTTGCTGTAACATTAAAAATGATTATGAAACTTACAAACCAGCTGTAGAGCTTTGAGTTTGTCTATCTCTGGAATCATGCTAGATTGGCATCATTAAGACATGTATGATTATACAATTAAATGCTTAATTAATTGTTAAGAATTCAATTGCCCTGTTGAGTGTTTCAGACACAATATATACTTAAGAATGGATGTTCAATTTTGAGGATTGGAGGTGCAAAATCATTCAGCAATTTGCTTCTGGCTACTATTTAGTTTTCACCCTGATGAAATAGGTATCATCTGCATGCTTGATTGCTCACTTGGAGAGAAATATATATTTTAAAACTTAACTAAAAATATCTCCCACCCCAACTTTCTCTTTTCCCAAACAATAAAATAAAATCACTGAGAAAAAAACCAACCAATTTCTTGAAGTGACATTTAAACTAAATTAAATTCAGTGAGAAATTTGTTATTGAGACTTCTGGAGAGTAAAGTCATCAACAAACAAAATCAGTATATGTTCCCCTCATTCCAGCTTCTTCACCTATTTACTTCAGCTCTTATCTGGAAGATACATTCTTCCTCACTCAAGATAAAACTCAAGAAAAAAACCAAGTAATGCAAAATACCATTGCTCACCACCCACTGACTGATGCCCAGCTGATCCCCTAACATGGCCCTTCCTGGCCACTCCCCCAATTTGTGTACTGAGCATGATGCTCTATAGTATGGAATATCCCTTTTCTCAGTTCAGATCAGCTTTCCTGGCTGAGCTCCCTCCTGGCTTTTTGCATACCTGCTTACTGTCAGAGCTGGGGAAACTGAAAAGTCCTTAGCATAAGGTAAGTGCTGGACAGCAACAACTAGAACATCATTGTTATCAACATTATTCTCACACAGAATCCAAAACACAGCCTAGTACTAGCTACTGGGAATAAAATTAGCTCTATCCCAGCTGTAAACAGGACAATATCTCACATTCTTTTCTTCGACTCTCAAGTAAGACTTGGCAAAGTAGTGCTAGATTATATTGAAATGTGTATTCATATATTTGGCACCAGGAAAATGCAGTGAGCTTAGCAACTCACTTCATATAGATCATAAAACAACTCTTGCAAAGTAACAGTCTGGGGACACTCCTACCCTGGACTGAAAGTGGAACAGTGACCTATGAGAGGTAATAAAATGCTCTATATTCCATTATTACTAGGGTGAGTTACTTTTATCTTTAGTCCAACCTTCTCTTTTAACTGTCATCAAATTTCTAAAATTTACAGCATGGATCCTGAAAGTCTGGTTTACTGATGGGTTAACGCCTTCTACTGTTAAGAGGAAAGATAAAAGATTGCCTTTATTTTGAAGAGGGGGGAAAAACCCANAGGGGAAAAAACCAAAAAAAAAAAAAAAAAAAAAAAAAAAAAAAAAAGGAAAAAAAAAGAAATAAAAGATAGAACTTACATATTGGATTTGTGTTGTCTTTCTGTGTTTCAAGTTGAGGATCTGGCAGAGGATGTTTTGATTGACATGAATGTTTTTTACTAGATTTCTTTTGGTGGGGAAGTTACTTCTGTTTCAAATGCTAGAGGAAGTATTCAAGGCAGGTAGAATAAGACATGGAAGGAAGGACTTTATAAACATTAGGAAAAAGTTTGATATTATAGTAAGAAATCATGTTTATTGAGCAAGTGTTCTTTATATAAAGTAAATCTATCTTTTGTTTGCTTAGTTCAGACACATTATGCATATGACATAGAATTGCTCCCCTACATCTGGATTCAGATTTCTAATCATGAGTTATGATGTCCTGGGGAACCAGCTTAGGGAAAGAAGCAATATGTTTTTTTGTACATGAAATTCTTTTGGGAAAAAAGAAAAAAGTATACTGGGGGGGAGACCACATAACCCAAACCAAAAAGACCTAGGAGAATGATCCTAAAATTAAAATGCTGCAGATTAAGTGCAAGACCTTTCAGTTAAAATAAAATATAAACTGATTGAAATTATTTGTAGCAGGCCAATGAGAAAGAGACAGATCAGTCCCCTCACCACAATAGAAACATGGAAGAATGAAATAATGGAGCTTGTTATTTTTAATGTTCATGTCCTTTTTAACATTTCTTGTGCAGAAAAAGAGAAATACTAAAAATATCCAACAGCATACTTGATGTTCAGTTGACCATAAAAGATTAGTGTACAGGGCAGTTTGGTGCTCCCTAATATTTGTACATAATCTGTAACATGAATCAACATCTAGGGCACCCTATATGTTGCCTAACACTTAAATTAAATATAAACATTATTTCTGAGACAAAAATTCTCTTCTAGGAGCAAAATAATGGATAGCAGCTCTGCAATTTCTCTTCATCTCATGTCCCTTGCACTCCCACACACTCACTCAATGTTAAGTTATCTTCAGGATCTCAGCAGTAAATTTGAATCTTGCAATATTGATTTCAGGGATAAATTTTCTGCAAACAAACCTAACTGACCTGATTTTTTACTATATCTCTTATTTAATACTTGTCTTTTAAATGATTCTTAAAAATGCAGATTATGGGACATAAATAAGAAAAGAACTACTCAAGTAATTATATATATTTAGATAGATAAAATAGTGCTTGTTTGCATTTTTTTTCTCAATTTGTAGAACAGACATTAACCTGTGTGAAGTATGTGGGCTTCTGTTTCCAAGGAAACAGCATCTGAATAAACAAATTGAAAAATTTGGATGTACCAACCTAAGGACACCATGAAATCAAAGCTTCTTTGTCTTTATTGGCTGAAGAATAATTAATAGTGGTAGCAATCAATGATAGGCTGATTGGAGTATGTGCAATGACAAGTGGATTTTTTGACTCAAATTAAACACAACAATAATAAAATAACAACTACAACAGTAATAATGGCACTTTGATTTGCTGTCTTTACACCTGAGTGACATGTAGACACGTTGGTCCCAGTCAGCTTGTACCCTGTCAGAGCTAGAAACTAATTTATGCAAATATGAGATGACAAAAATAGTAAAAAAGCTATAATCTGTCACTTCTTGGCTCTGAATTACCTTGTTAAATAACAATCATGCTTACGGTAAAATATTGAATAAGGGTGGGAGAATCTGTGGTCGTTATCGGGGAATACTTACAGCTTCTTAACGTCCCTGTTGTCTGACAAGGAATTAGATTGAAAACACTGACAGTATTGAATAGGAGTTTCATCAGTGGATCCCTGTATCTTTCTCAATCACCTGGAAGACTTTGAGGAGATACTATTTTTGTCAAGGAAAGAACCCAGTGGAGCAAGGCTATGAGGCGTCTTGTGTTGTCATGTCAAACTCAGCTTTAAAAACTAACAGTGAAATCCAAATCTCTTTCCTTCCCCTTAAGGGTGGATCATCACACCTAGGTGTTACTTGTCTTGATTTTGGGTGTTGGTACTTTTTCAAAAGGTAACTCCATTAAATATACACTTCATAAATCAAATGTGCTTCCTCTCTAGACTTCTTATCTGTGGTTCAGGAAAGTGTGTTGCAACTCCTATCTCAATTGGGTTGATGGATCATACTTAGGCCTTTGAGTGCAGTTGTCAGCCCCATTCTGCATCCTTCACATGCCAGGGTGGCAACATCATACTGTAATGAGCATTACCCTAAGCTAAATCCATATTTAAAATGCTAAAGAAAATCACATTAACTTTTGGTGCATCCACACTGATTTATTTCTTTAAAAAATCAATAAAGTTCAAAAATGTCTATATTAGCGGATATTGCTTTACAGGGCAGTTTTTCTTATGTGGACAACCAGTCCAAAAATGCCTACAAAAGTAAAAGATTAGGATCAGTGACTGAAAACCTTGTCTGAGACATCATTCATATTCATATTTGCATAGAATTACAGCATATAGCCTGTTACACTCTTTTTAACATTCTCAACCCTAGCCAGAAAACCAGTGTTTAAATATCTCTTCCTTAGATAGGAGTGCATTGGCTTTTCATCTGATATACATTCCACTGTGGTGAAGTCTTGAAAGCAACAGAAACCTTTTCTGAACAGTTCAATCTTCGCATAAGATTTCGAGTTCAATTTGGTTTATGGTGTGAAACCATTTTCTCAGATCAGAAAAAGCCTTTGTAATAAAAAATAAAATACCATCATCTTCATATTAATGCATTTGAAAGCTTGGTTTCCATCCCTATAAATCTCAGACATATGCAGTTTGGACAAGTGTGGTAAACATACTTGATGGTACCTGGTATGCTGAACTCACTGCTTGCACTGAAAATTGCAAATATTCACCCATAAAAATTTGCTTTTACAAGGGCTATGTTCTTAATGGAACCTTTGCTTGAGCATTTTTGAGAAAGGCAGTGATGATTGCTTCAGGACTAAACTGATTTTAGAAAAAGCTTTATTTACTAAATTAACGTATTCTACTTTAATTCTTAGGAACCTACTATTTCCTCTGTGGTAAGTTGGACTGAGATGGCTAAAAAGAATATAGGAAAGAGAGTTTCAAGGGTTAATATAGACGTACAAAATACTTATCAAAATATGTGGTCCTGTGAAAGATAAAGTTTATAGCCCACTATAGAAAATGTTTTTTGTCTTGAAAGAGAAGAAACAAATTGCAAATTTGCAGCTGATGGTAACTGTAAAAAAGAAAGTGCATTGATCCAGTTTTGGAGGGGATGATAAACAACTGTAATATTTATATTGACTGTTTCAAGAAAAACTGCTATGTATACTTTAATATGGGGACAGTGTGATGATGAATTCTCTTTCTACTTACAAATGGTAATAAATCCATAACCAACAACAACACAGTAAAATAGCTGGATTTTTCCAGTTTCCTTAGACAAGTGCTTTCTTCAGATTCCTGCTTATATAAGAAGGAACATATAATTTTTTGCTAGAGATGTGTCAGAACACAGAAATCACTTCAATTCCTTGTACTTGTAGCTTATTAAGTTCCTCAGCTCTTAGACTGTATTTTACATGTCAATCAAGTAAAATCATTCCCAAGTCTAAAAATATATTTTTTTTCTCCCCTTTCCTACCTTCAGCTGCCTTTTTATCTTTCCACAAAACAAACAGGAACTCGTTAAGGTTTTAATATTTTTTTTTTTTTAACAATCTTCTACTTAATATTGCCTTTTAAAAGTGAGTTTTTAAACAGTGAATTGTTTGAAGTAAACTTGTTTCATAAAATTCTATCCCTTAAGTGCTGGAAAAGAAAATATACTCATGACTGTAAAAAGTAGGAAGTTGGAAGAATAATTTTTTGACATTTCCAGAAGAATGTTTTCCGCATCATATAGTTTGGGAATTGAGGGCATTCTAAACAAAGATTGTAAATATGGACTTCAAAGGAATGATTTATAAAAAAAAACCCACAAAAAACCTAAAAAACATTGCCTATTGAAAAGGTACATAACCATTGTTCGCATCCTGGATATTCTTAAAACTCTTGGGTTTATAATAATCTAGTTAGGTCTGCCATGCTGTGTATAATATCAGCTTGTCACGGGTATCTCTGACTCATACTTACTGCATTGAAGGTCACTATGGAAGTTCAATGCCTCAAGAAGCTTCCATTTTTGTTAAGATGACAATCTTTTTCTTTGCCCACTTTCAACCTCAATTGCCTTCATTCTTTTTCCCTCTTTAGGTTTTAATTGGAGAGCTCTTCTTTGCCTTTGAAATTTTGTTTAATTCTACATACAGATAGAAGACTAGAGTTCTGATATGTGGAGGAGTCAATAAGAGGATTGAATAAACAGTAGGTTTATTTAGGAACTGTAAAACTTCGTGGTCAGAAGGGACCTGAGCAGAAAGAAACCAGCTGTAACTTACTCATAATGGTAAAAAAGTTACCCCAAAACCAAAATACTCTAAATGATTATTTAAATCAGAAGTTAAAAGAAAGCCCATTGTTGCAGAAGTGCAGGTCCTTTGGGCTGAAGCAGTCTACAGAAGTGATATCAAAGCAAATGGTAAGTGTGCCCCTCTAAAGAGAGGAAGGAAATTAATAAGGTAAGTATAACACTTTATATGCAGATATGCATCATTAATCAATGAAATGGGGGCAAAACTTATTAGTGCTTCCTTACCTATGCTGGGAGCCTGGAAAATACCATAAGGAATTATTAATATCAAAAGCATATCTGATAGGGAATTGGTAAGACCACATTGTGACAAAATTCTGAAGAAAACTCAGGTGTGATAAGGCTCTAGTAGATAGCACAATGAATTCTTTAACTTGGATTTTACTGTAGAAGACANGGGGGCTTCCCAACGCGTTGTCAATAAATAAATACCTCCTGTTTAAAGGCATAAAACTCTGTCTCTAAACAGTTTTATTGTGCCTTTTGGGGCAAATTCGGCATCATAGCATATAGGTCAAATGGATTCAATCACTTCTAAAAATATACAGGATATACTAGACAAAATAGATAAACTGTATGTTCATACGTCAGCAGAACCAGATGATATTTCACTATGGTGTGTAATGTCTCTATGAGTCCACCACACATACAGGACAGGAAGATTGTCAAGTTTGTCTATCTGTGAAAAGAGATCTAGCTAGGATTGTGGGAATTACAAGAGCAATGGTTCTGACTTCCATTCCTGGAAAGATGTCTGAGTCTACAATACAAACCCAAGATTATTAATATATCAATAAACAGAGCATTTTGGGAAAGAGTCAGCATATCTTCTGGAAAGGGAAAACCTTCCTCGATGACCTGCTGCAGTTCTGAAGAATGACAATAAGCATCAGTATAAACAAGACACAGTTGACCCAATGTATTTGGATTTTCAAAAAGGTTCACCAACAGCTGTTAATGAAACAAAATTATTATAGGCTTGTAAAAAGTTTCTTTTAAGTACTGAAAGTTGGTTAAATGATAGGATAGGATAGGGTAGGATAGGATAGGATAGGGTAGGATAGGATAGGATAGGGTAGGATAGGATAGGATAGGATAGGATTTAACAGTTGTTTTGTAGGATGGCAAAGAATATTCAATGGGGTCCCATCAGGTAGGAGCTGGCACCAGTTCTTTTCATCATTTTAGAGACCTGGAGAAGAAATTGACAATGAATTTGCAAATCTATGGCTACTGCTAATCTCTTTTGGGGTGAAGAACACCGAGTAGGGATATGAGTAATCCTGAAAAATAATATGAAGTTGTTGTTTAGCAAACTGTAATATTAGAAATAAATGTTCTTCAAACTAGAAGGAGGTTATTTTCAAGCAGATAAAAGACAGTCCTTCTTAGAACAGCAGGTAGTAAATTAACCGAGCTTGCTGCCCTAGGATGTTATAGACGGAGTCTGAGTAAGTTCAAAAAGGATTAGATGTTAATTTACTAAAACGTCTTGTCAACAGAGTACAATTTAAGAACAGCTGTGGCTGTTGACAGAGTTTGGACTGAAAAAAGCAACATATTCTTGTTCTCTAAACACCTCCTGCTGCCAATGTTGATGACTGGGCACTAGGCTGGATGGCTTGCCATTTTGACCAAGTAGGAAGGGCATTTTGTGCATTCTTATGATTTTAATTAATGCATGTAGCACTTTTCTGGTCACCTAAAAATTCCTCTGTGGAGTCCTGCAATAACTGCCTAGACTTCTACGATGTGGTCTCTGCAGATGACCCACAGGGACAACCACAGCTCTGATATCTTCTTACTATTTGGAATTTCTCGGAAAATATTATACGGTTGGGTTTTTCCTTGTGTCTGCAAGTTAGATTGACAATTCCAAGAAACATGAGTTTAATGTGTATTTATTGAGGAAATGATACCCCTTTTTTCAGGCAACTCACACAAAAAAGTAGCTTTAATTAGGATGTCAGTAGTCCAGGAATCACAAAAAAATTCAAAATTCTTTCATTTCATCTGAACTACATTCTTAGGAGAAAACAGATATGATGAGATATACACTTGCTGCAATCCTTAAACACCAAGTTCTTCCATGATTTTGTTATGTCTTTATTTGGAGTGCCAAATTCTTGACATAAGCAAGAAATTTTCTTGTATTCATAGCCACAATAGGCATGCTGGATTCCCTGTTGTCCTTGTGTGTGAGTAATCCTTGTGTGTGAGTCATCCTAAGATATAGCAAAGTATAGCTTCCTTTTCACCCTCCATTCTTGTTTTCACAGTAATAACATCTTAATGCTGAGACACTAAGACACTCATGTTGTACCATCTGCATATTGGTTTTTAATCAAAAATTGTGATCAATCTGATCACCTCTTGACCAATGTCAAAGGTGAAAAAATATAAAATCCAAGCCCAAAACCTAATGTACCCAAACATGTGTAATTTAAGGCTGCTAATTTTATCAAGGAAGGGAAATATGGCTTGCTATTTTATCAATTTCTATTTTGGAAAAGAACCTTCAGTAACCATTGAAACAGATATACTTGTGCAGTGTGCCAGTAGATTACAAAATTTCAGGTTTGTCATTCCAGTGTAACTATGGTAAAATCATGTTGTGTTCAGTTTTCATCCAAGATACAGTTTTAACTTACAGATGTTAGACTGTCTCCTTTTCTAATACTAAAGGCAGCTGTCAAATTATCAAAGACATCAGAGCAGATAAAATCCCTGCAGCAATGCTGAGCTCTGAAAAACCTTGCTTTTACTAGTATGCTGTTGCCTCCACTATCGTACTAGAAAGATATAAATAATTTCCATGTGAACGATGTGGTCTTTTTTCTTTTAAATAATAAAATAATTCTTTTTTATTTTTTTTTTTGTAGAAATACCATTAAATTCTCTACATTTGGTTAATTTAAAGCTTTATTATAACAACTAAAGGATTTGAAATATGACCAATTCCCGCTCTTTATTGGAAGCTTTACACACAAGCTATACAGGCTTCTTACATTTACAGAAAACAACTTTCTATTCCTTTAGCAAATCTACATACACTTCCTTGATTTGCTTTAGTCCAAAGGAGAGTGATAGAACAATGACAACAGTGATTTTCTAGCCCACAATGCAGACGCTAAAATGCTTAAAAGAAAACACAAATATAAGCTGAAGAGGAAAAGATTTAAACACTGTAGTTGGCAAATTATTCTTAAGCCATTTGCTCAAAAATAATCCAGGTAATTTACATTGCCAATTGAAACCCACTCTTACACCTCAACTTTACCATAGCCTTTCAAGAGCATTTAATAAGGTTTTGTATGAAAAAGAAAAAGAAAAAGAAAAAGAAAAAGAAAAAGAAAAAGAAAAAGAAAAAGAAAAAGAAAAAGAAAAAGAAAGAAAAAGAAAAAGAAAAACACCCCAAAAAATAAAAACAAGAAAATCCCCACAAAATAAAAAGAAATAGATAAAACCCAAAAGACATCGGTTTGTAAATATTCATACAGGTGCTTTCAAGAAAATAAGGACAGATGTAAAGAATCTACTCTATTTTTACAGAAGATAGGATCAAGGAAAGACCTTATATGCCATAACTGCTGTTCTTTCTGTAGTGATAGACTACTGCTTGGAGTACCTAACTGCTTTTTCTCTTCTAAACAAAAAAGGCTCCAAGTATTTCTTTGTGGGAGTTTATATTGTTTATATATTGTTTACAGAGAAAGAATTCTGTCTCAGACAAACGTATTCAGGTTTCTTTGGTTTGTGAAGTTTTTGGGTTTTGGTGTTGGTTAGGGATTTTTTTATTTTTTAATTTCCTATTTATAATAAATAATAATATGTATAATTTCCTCTTTATAGTAATAATTAGCATCAATATTTATAACTTTTATTTCTCTTTGTTATTAGTTATTTTCCTGTCCTGGACACAAAGATGTTGATAATATTCACAAACTTCTCCATAGTTCTTCCTTGTGAGGGGAATAAAGGAAGGGTTTTGGTTTTTAGTTTTGTTTTTTGTTTTGTTTGGATATGTGTGTGTGTTTTTTGTTTGTTTGTTTGTGTTTGGACAGAGGCAGAAAAATTTCTACACAAAACTATGAATTTGAATTCCTTACTGAATTTTTAATAACTTCTTACTTAGACATTTTAAATTTTCCCAACGATGTAATTTTTAAATCAGTTTATAAAATTGTAAAATACCTTAGGAACCTTAAAAATCCCTGTCAGCATGCATTGCTACTTATACTTAGTCCAAAATGTTAAGACATTTCCCATGAAATCATGAACAAGTCAAAACCTTCAGCCTTTGACATCATTCTGCAATTGCATCACATATTGAATATATAATAAAATCATGGTTACTGCAGGTAATTAGGACAAAGTTTGAGGCTTTCGGTAACATTGCAATATATGGCTAGTCCTTGATTTCATGTCAATTTTATTTAATAAAAAATGAGGAAATTTTTTTTTAAAAGTTTCACAATTTTGGTTCAGTAATGTCATAGGATAAAAGTGTTTAAATTCATTGATTTTGTGTCATGGAAGTGTTGGTGTTCAAATATATATGTATATGTGTATATATATATATATATATATGCAATTTTATTCTCCTGCTCTCTTTAAAAAGTTGTGTGGCAAAAAGAAAACAAATCAGATTGTTGAGTTTCTGCCTCCTGTGAAATGTTCCCTTCATCCATTATGATAAAACTTAAACTTAAACCTGAAATTTATTTACACCGGAAAGAAGTTATCTTATCTCAGGGCTCTCCTGACAGCATCAGCTTCAAAAGTAAAGCCTCTAGGGTTGTCACCAGAATTCCATGATAAAATTAGAGTCACATTTAGAAGTGCAGCACTGTCTATCTGTCATTTGACATATAAATCTTTACAGTAAATTTAAAATATTCTGAGGTTTAGGACAGAAGATGGCAAAAGTTGGGAAGATTCAAGTTAAGGATGAGACTTCACACATAATTAATAGCTTCTTTCACTTCCACTTTCCTGGTATGCTAGGAAAACTAGGTGGCAAGGAATACATGTGTATTGAAGTCCAAGAACATCATAGAATCATGCATACTAGATGTGTGAACAGATCACACAGCTTCTGTATCAGAAAGAACAGTGTGACCTCCTTTAGCTTATCACTGAACACACAGATTTCAGAAATTACCTTCACACATTCTTCATCATTTTCATATTTCTTTTAGGTTATGCTAAATACTGATAACAAAATGCTGTACCACCTCTTCAACTACTTTGATTATTTTATTTATCATCAAATTGAGGTTTGGATGGAGAACAAAAAATGAATTTTAGTTCTTTTAGGTTATGTATTAAGAAAAAAATTAGATAATTAGGGGAGAGGAAAACTTACACCTATTTCTCTCTCCATGTTTTTTTTTTTTTTTAATTTTTTTGATGTTGTTGAATTTTCTGTTCAGCTTTGAGTGGAGATTTGGGGCTAGAAGTTGAGTTTTCTGGAAAGATTTTCTTAAAAATAAATATATTTTATTAGACAGAGTCTCTGATTGGGCTGTATGTTGACTGTCAAAAGCATACATTTCCCAGTGGTTCAGGTAATTATCATAAGGAACAAGTACCTGGAAACATGGGTGGTACACTAACATATACAATATTCATTTCTTTTGAAGATTTAACAGAAAACCTTAGACCTTCAATAGGTCATCTTGTAACTTAGACTTGTAGATCTGCATGTCTTCTTTTCAGAAGAAATGAGTAACTTCATTATTTGTGCATTTCTGGAGCTATGCTGCATTTTCTGTTCTGTGGTATGTGCTTGTCCTTCCATTTGAATTTTTAATTAGTTCTTGAGGGTGAGAAGGAATGTAATCATTAAATATCTCTGAGAATTATTTACCACTGAATTGTAATCTGCATGTATGGTCAGCATTATGGGACTGCACAAGGAAAATATTCCCTACTTAAAGATACCAGGCTAATTGTACTGTCCAGCACAGAGCACACTGCTGTACTGAGGCATTTTGAATCATCTGAAAACATCACTGGTTTTCTATCATGAGCAGAAACACAAAGTGGGAAAACAGATGCATACACCACAGCAGAAGGGAGAAAAATACAGATCCCATTGAGGAGTTTCTCATGTGTTCAGACTGGAGAAAGAGAGTTCATGCACTCACAGACATACAGAACATTAAATAAAATGACTACTGCACAAAAACTCTCCCTGACACAACATCACTGTCCTTAGGGCTCTTGACAGTTTTAAAGGTCATTACTAACACCTCCTCTGCAATCTACTCCTCTGCATCACATAAGTGTCAGGGAACCAGATCAAGCAAAACTCCCATTAAAGTAAATGAAAGTTGTGTCTGCATAAGGGGAAATGAAAACTCAACAAGGATCTTTTGGTTTGGCCTTGGGAGCTCAGAAGCAGCCTCAGTGAGAAAGGATATGCCCAATAAATTGTGCTCTAGGTCAAGTACTTTTCTGGTCCATTAGGTTAAGTTCTTGAGAAGAGAGAAGTTAATAGTACTTTGTTCTTATTAGATATTCATAAAGACAGATAATAAACCTATTAGAATTATATGTTGGGGACTTTTAAAGACAAACGTTAGCACACATCAGCCTGTGGTTAAGATGAAATGCGATTTCCATTCTGATTATCGTTTAGAAATTTGGACAAGTACAAAATTTCTCCTTATTTAATAGAAAAGTAATTTACTGTTTTCAAGATTGTTCAATGCCAAGTAGATTGCTTGAGTATGATTTAGGCTTAGTTTGGAGGGAATTAGAAATATACAAGTAAAATAGCATATCAATATATTGTTTCCTTAGTTGCACATCAAAAACCTAGAACCAAACACATCAACTCGGGCAAAGCTAAGGTTTCCTGACTGAGGATAAAGTTTCCCTGAATAACAGGAAGATTTCCTACTAATAATACAGCTATTTGAATTAATAGGAATTTGTGAATCGTAGCCATTCCTTTAACATACTTTATCCTCCTTTCATCATCCTATAAATAACATAGACAATCCTCCTCCTCTATCCCAAAATAAATAAGCAAACTCAAATAAGTGGATTGCTGCATTTGTTTCTAATGTGTGTGGAAGGTTTTTACAGAGTTTGTTTTCAGAAATATAAGGATCAACTTAATAGTTGTGTTTTGCAAACATCACTATTCATGTTCTTTAATAGATTTGTGGAGTATTTCTGTATACTTCATTAAGGTAGACCATAGAAGAAACAGAGTGTTATTTTTTTCCCTCTGAATTGTTACGGAAACTAGTGATACTCTGCCTTCTTGCATTATTTTAAAATTCCATTGTGCTTGCATCATACATTTCTGAATCAGAAAGATTTCCACAGATGTAGAGTCCAAGTGATTGAACAGCTCTATTGCATAACAGAAATCAAAGTACTGATTTTTTTTTTGGTGTTTCATTTTACACACTTGTCACCCTATACATGGATAAATAAATAGGACATATCTCAAAATAAACTCACAAAATAATTTCAAAAATATCAGTAGTCAGTAACACTTTAAACACTTGAACTAACTGTTTAGGACCAGAAGATGTTAACAGATGTTAACAATTCACGAGAATGGTTTGGAGAAAAGAGGGTTCATTCATACTTAGTGGTAATTTTCAACAGACCCTAAGGACCTTTCAAAATTTGAGGAAAAAGAAAACTGCATCCTAAATCCTATGCTGAATTTTAGCCCACAGCAAATTACTATGCTGCAGCCTTAGGCAGAATGGATGCACATAGACAGGCCTTTCACCATACCCCTTCTGTAGTTAGGTGGGTAAATGGTGGACTGAATTAATGGAAGGTGACACTTTCCAAGTTTTTCTGCTGAGAAAATGTCATAGCAACAATTATGGACACCTCAATAAACTTTCACAAAAAGCTGTATTAGGAATGAACAGACAAACCTTTAGATGATTTTGCAAATTCAGCATAAGATGAATTTCTACTGCCATAGTGTAAATTTCCAGCTGACCTACTACTGGCAAACAGACATTTCATGGATATTGTCACTACCTTCACACATGGAAGACAATGCTTATAATTTTATTTTCTTTTTCAGAATTGTAAATCTCTTCTGACAACATACGTTTCTTTTTTGTTTTGTTCGCTCATTTGTTTGTTTGTTTTGGGACTTGTGTGTTTTAGTGTTTTGTTTGGTTAGTTTTGTGTTTGATTTTTGTTTTTTTTCTATTCTATCTTGGTTTAAAATATGACCAGAATGAATTGTCATAAGCAATATATTATTTGTTTGAATTGTAAATGAGATGTTGCACAATGAAGACCTGTAAATTATTAGTGACTCATTTTAGACTATCCTAAAATGTTACTCTGAGAAAAAACTGCATCTTGACAAAACCTAAATATTTTTCCTTGTTCAGAATTTCGATTTTAAAACTTTGCATCAATTTTTACAGTAAAGCGAATGTTTATGTCCTTTTCACACACTATCATATTTTTTTTGCACTGCGAAGTTTCATTTTACATATTAGCCATTCATCTGCACTGGGACATTAAGAAAATAAGTAGCTCCATGTTTTGACTTTTTCATGCACATTGTACATGCAACATATGACAACACCTTGACCCTATGGCTTTGAGGAGTACATGTTAAGTACATACAATGCTTTTTTCCCCTCAATTTCTCAGTATACATTTAAGGAAATGAGTTGAATAACAGGAAAGCATTTTGTCTACAGGAAACTGTAGAATGAAAAAATGACAGCAATAAACACACTAAATAAAATAACATATAAGAGACACTCTCTTTAACCCACAGCTATACCAAGATGTAATGACTGAAGTCTAAGGATCCGAACACATACAAGTCAAAGTACTGCTGTGTACTTTTAATATTGAGATTAAGTCACTGAAATTTTTATCTTCTAATCTTCACTGAGGAATGAAATTATGAAGTTGACTGCATCATTCTCTGCAGACACCAGTGGTTTACATGTGCAGTTTTGAGGACTATTTTTCTCTCAGTGATGATGACAAAACATCTATCCATTATGTCATACTTATGCATCCTCAAAATGCTATTCTCTATCTCATTAAGCCACTTAGATAAACTTAAAATGTAGCGTATATTCAGAGATGGGAAAGTCATAGGGGAGGCTAAAAGGAATTTTGATCATAGGCCTTTTTCCTCCACCATTCACAATAAGGCATTTTTCAGAAATGAATTACAATGACCTTATTGTTATGGTAAAATTCCCTGCATTCTTCTGCAATACTAGAGGCTACATGGCATGGCAAGGACATTTCCTGTGTGGGTAATCTTTTAACCGTTAATATAATTTCAATTGTCAGCCTTAATTTTCAGAGACTTTTTCACTGATCAGGAGTCTATTTTTTTTATCTTTTTACATGTTCAGTCAATAACTGGAATGTTCTACTGCGATCCCTTCACTTTATTTCATTACAACTTTTATCCTAATTTTTTGCTTCAGTCAGGATCAGCTAGGTGATTCATTTGGACCAACTTTCTGAATTTAGACTTGAATATTATTTTAGTGCTTCTATAGGCATTAGACTAATGGATAAGTAGTTATTACTTCCAGATGTTGTTCTTTTCTATCTAAAGCCAGGTACTGCTCAGCTGTGTTTGAAGTCAAGGAATCTGTTTACACATACAAAAGAGAAAAAGAAAAAAAAAATCCAAGTTGAGAAATGTTCCATACAGCTGAACTGTAGACTCATAAATTCCTCACTCTAATGTTTACATACCTCTGAATTGCTCCAATTGCTGCCAGCCAGGGGCCTGGGTGTTCTGCTTGCCACAAAGAAATCTGAAACCTGTAACAATTTCATAAACAATGGTCCTTAACCAAGAACATATGCTCACCAGGCCACTATGTAAGGCATTAAATATCCAGGGAATATAAAGGAGGGGGAAAGGGGAAGAAGGAGAAAGAGAAGAACACTGAATGCTTTGTTAATTGAAGTAGGATTGTCAGTTAAAGATCATTATTGTTGTTCTACCTCAGGAGAATTTGCACCGTCAGTGTTTTACCTAAAATAAATTTTCATTTTTGTGTCAGTCTGCAGCTATCTGCTATGAAACATTTATGCTAAATAAACATGCATTATAAAATATTTAAATTTGCCTTTGCTGCTGTTTTCTTAGTTTACTCACCTTTTGCCCACTGGATTTTCAAACTTACAAGACAATTTGCCACAGCAGTAGGACATAGAATCTCACCCTCCTTACTACATATAAATTAGACTCCAGAAAAAAAGTTTAAACTCATTTTCCAGCCCTATTAACCAATGAAAGTTTCTTTCCCCACAACTTAAACCATCTCTAGCTATTAGGATTCCACAGTTTCCCTTGAGAAGCTATTTCACAATCTAATAGAGTCCGCCATAGGGAAATTCTTCTGTTATACTCGAGCCTATATTTGTTTAATTTATGTTCTTTAGTTTGCAAAATTCATAGTTTTCATTGTTGAACGGGTAAGGGGAGGTTAATCCTGTGACTATGTCATGCTTTCAAATTGTAAATGAAGTTCAGCTCAACAAGTGGAGAACCCATCACAAAGCACAGAATGTTTTGTTGGAGAAATATGGTGAAATGTCTTGAACTTTGATGGCTTCCTTCATTATTATTTGAAAACTTGGTTTCCCTCCTCAGGAAGGAAACCCCCACAGAATCTGTATATCTTTAGCAGAATGATTAATCTAAGAAAAGCTGAAGTGATTTGACTCATTTTATTCTTCCATCACTGCTGCACAAGCAACATCCTGTGCATTTGAATATTTTCATGGCTTACCTTATTAACTGAAAGTGACTGTAGTTCAGTATATTTAAATGGGAAACATAAATCCAGAGCTCTGAATAATTCTTTTTTAAGAGTATAGATAGTTTAGCAGTAAAATATCAGACTAGCTAATACAAGGCTGTATTAACAACATTGTAAAGAGAGATTCAAAATCAGTACGCAACATACCCTTAATTTTGTGCTTCAGATTTTCTTTTAAAACTGATGATGCACAACTGAACAACTTATATTCAGTGTCTGAAGTATAACTATAAAAATAATTCTTACCAAAGAGGTACACACGTCTACCCAGAAGCACATTTGCAAATGGAAATTCTAAGAGCAGACACACTGAAATCAGTTTCAGGTGTTCAGCTCAACAAGAGTAAAATTCAGAAGAGAAACAAAAGTAGAAAAAAATAGGTAGCTTTATTTTCTTCCTGTTGTTTTAGCTGAATCTGTCTTGCTTATATCACAGATTCTTCTATCAGTTTTATCACTTGGACTCTCCCACTGTCTTCATCAACAAAACCACACTCTGCTAACCTGAGGCCTGCTCTGCAACACTATGACAACACTACAAGTTTCAGATATAACTTATTGGACTTCTAACACTTGATGGACCTTATTGAATGGGTCTTGACAAATAGTTTATGGAAGCTATTTCAAGAAGAGTTAAAAAGAAAGGAAGGAACATGGATTCAAGTAAAGAAAGAGCACTTACAGAAATCAGAGAAATTGTAGTCTCATCCTCTCCACAGTAGCTTCTTCAAAGAAACATCTGAAAAGAAAATTTGCTAAAAATACTACTGACAGACAGCATGCAAATAAACCTGCTCACTCAGGCTAAGCTGCAGCAGAATGCTGCATGCAGTGTTCTGAACGCCAATGAGCAAGAAAAATTTATCTGTTTTTGTTCCTTTGTGGTTTCTTAGTTAGAACACTCACGTATACTGATATTGCTGTATTTCTCTTCTGAAAATGTTGCTGTTGAGAACACCACATTCAGGAGCACCTTTGTACTAAGTAATGATGGCTGACACATTGTTCTTTTCACGCCTGTTGTGATCTATATTCCTTTACTTTTACACCAGGAGAATAGAAGAAGATGGTACAAAATGAAAATGAAGAAGCATAGCTTTGACTATTTGAAATAAATATGGAGAACAGATGAGTTAGCTAAAATCAAACACAGATCAAACAAAGAGTACCATTCTCTATGGTATAACTGAGGTCAACTTGATCTCTTTCCCATGGGTGTAATAATGACTTAATACAGAACAGTCTTTATGACATTTATTTCATAAGCCATCATGCATCATATGCAAAGAAGAACAATAAAAAAAATTATACAGAAGCATTTTATGATCTTCAGATAGATTTTAAAAAAATCAAAACCCATGAGTATATTGTAACGAAGTTATGCAAAAGGAGCTATCTTTTACCACTTATTAACTAGCATTATAAATGTAATTCCTAAATTCCAACACAGGCAATTTTATATTAGGAAATTTCTACATGATTTTCAATCTTATATCTGAAAGTTAAAGAAGGAACAGTGCTGTAAGCCATTATAAATATGATTCTTCTGTGTGGTTTGTGAAAAGATAGATAATCTTATATTACATGCCTGAGTCCTTCTGTGTGTATCACATGGACATTGTTTGATCTCAGATCTTTAATATCTCTACAGCTCAGCATTCTTGTGCATAGACGAAAAATAATTCTATTTATTCTCATTGTGTGGAAAATATTCACTGAATCGAGGACTTATAAGATCCTACAACACTTAGTTTAATCAGAAGTTTCCATGTGCTACTGTGGTATTGAGTAATTTAACACAAATTAACTTTTATGCTGTTGAACCTACTTAAACAAGAGAAACTTCAAAATGCTCAGAAACAGCATAATTATGCTCTGAAGGAAAGACTACAAACTGACTGATGCCACTTTAAAGGTCTACTGAACAGTCAAGAGTTTATATAATTTCTTGGTAGCATATTTCTTGCTAGCACAAAAAGGGAGAGAGAAAGATTCAGATTGTTGTCTGAAAAGGATACTTACACAGATTTCAGATTAGTTTTTGGTTGGTTGGCTGGGGTTTTTTATTTGTTTGTTTGTTCGTTTTTATTATCTTACTTTGTAAAGTGATAGGAAAGAAAAGTAGTGGCTTTAGGAATAATCTATGATGGAGGAAGAGAAAGAGATGTTCCTACTCTTTATACTATTGTGAGAAATTTACTTTGTTTATACAAAGCAGCCCTCTGTAATTTGGTTGAAACACTGCTAGTAGTGTGCTAGTAGTTAAAATAACTCAATTTTTTCCACTTCATACTGGCAATTATGATCACTGTTGTCTTGTAGTTGTCACATATGAACTTGTCAAGCTGTTGATTTTCTTGCTATAAGGCCAGGAGTCTCCCAAGGGAAAAAGGACTCATCTCTATACCCTAAACACACAGCTTTGCTGAGATTTGCAGTTTTGTAGTCTGAGTAATCCTGAGAGTTTGTGTCAAAGACAGTCTGACTACTTGCTGTTAACAATCATGCATATGGTCAAAGAACCTGTGTGACTTCCAAAAAAGAATGTCCTAATTAATTAAACTTTGAAATTACATTCTTGTCTGCATTGATCTGATATTTCCTTTTCTAATTTACTTCCCTATTTTTCTCACTACTTTCAAATTAGACTTTTATTTGTCTAAATAAGTTGTAATATTATCTTTAGATATAATCACTATATTATCTTTAGATATAATCAGCCGCATAGTAACTAATAGAACAATAAAATTGGAATGATTGATTCTCCTGTAGCTTATCCATTATATGCATATGCTCACGATAAGACAATTATTAGAAATTTCAATGCCTGATGAGACCATTTTTTTGTGGTTTTTTTGATGAATGTCAAATCTAAGTTTCAGCTTATGCTTTAGTGAATAACTGTAATTGTAAATGTTGTATGTTTTACCGTATAATTTTCTATGGTAGACCATAACTCTATGGTCTACATGGAGAACTCCTACTATGGTTTTATGTACTATTGGTGTGCCAAAGACCAGACTCTGAAAATCACCTTCTTGTTGGAACCATTTGCAACACTTACTTTCTTGTACTTCATAGAGTTAAAAGCTATGCTGTCAGTTATAAAAAATGTGTTCTTGAGTTAGTTAGCTTGAAGTAAAATCCCAGTGCAGACAAGTTTTCACTACAAACATGGGAGCAGGTCAAGGAAATTGAAAACTTCCCTGTAGTCTTGAACCGAGCATACGAATCATGTAAGAATTTCATTTTGCCTCATTTTCAGTAAAATTCGACATTGTGAATAACTCATTTTGAGAATACACTCTTTCCTCTCTCACAGGGAGAACACAGCTGGATGGATTTAGATAAGATAAGCTTCCCGAATTAAGTGGAAACCCATATATGTCACTTTTCACAGTACAGGTCACAGTGCAAATTATAAACTGTAGTAATTTGATGGTCCTGTACGTATCTTTTGGCTAGTTGTTAGTACTGTAAGGCTAGAGGGCAATTTGTTGTCATTACTATTTTCTGATCAAAAGAACACAATGGGAAGGAAAATGGACTATTTGAGGTCAGGATTAAGGAGTGCCAACAAAGGTTGTAGAAGTTAAAAATTTGGAATAGCAGATCTTGCCACATCTTGCCACATCAACTAATGACTGAATCATGATATCAGGTTTGTGTGTAATCCCTAGCAGAAAGAGAGCAAAGATGCCCAGGCCTCATGACAGTTATACTTCAAGAGTTCTCTTGAGGCTTGTAGGTTTTTGAGCAAAATAATGTTCCTATCTCTAATCATTGTTACAACCTTTACTCAGTTAGATAAAGTTCATATTCAAGCTAAAATTATAAAAATAAATCTAATAGAACTTGTATCTAAAGCTGTCAAACTCACCTTGCTAAAATCTTTTATTATGAAAGATCAGTAAGAATAGAAGATAGAAGTGAAGAGCTTTGACTAAACTCAATATATTTTGATCTGAGAATAAAATGTCATCCCTACAAAAATTTATGTACACACACTTCTATGTCTATGCAAAGTACATTTGTATATTAAACACAAAAACAAAAACAATATTTTGGGGTTTTATAACAAAACCAGATCCGTTTTGAAAACTATAAGCCTTCTTTTTGTCTTATCTTCTTATTTCCCTGTGATACTAACTAATGTTTTTCCTGATTTTCCTGCAGAGTTTGTAGGAACTTCTACATTAGAAGTAGTAATAGAAATTAGCACTAGAAAAAAAGTAACTATAATCACAGTGCCATGATCTTTCATTAGAATTTTTTAAAAATACATAAAGAATTTTAATCTGTAGGATTTTTTTTAGCATTATTTTTCTGACAGATGTTTCAAGGTCTATATTGAGAAGGAGAAAGATAAAAAAATAAAGAAAAAATCCTACTTTTAAGATAAAAAGTATAGACAATCACTGATACAAATTGCCTAAGGATGCTGTGGAATTTCTTTAGGTCACATATTCAGTATTATCAGGATGGTTTGTGCAGATTACATTTGTCTTTTTGGTATAGCAGATCAAATTTCTTCTTGAGCAACCTTCTAACTTTATAATCTGTAATTGCTATCTTATAGCAATTATCAAATTTTGAAATTTTGTTTTGTTAAATTTCAGATTTAAAAGAGTAAAAAGGCTCTGCATTTTCCTGACGTGTAAACAATTTTTTAATTTTGTTCATGCGTTTTTTAGTCTTCTTTGTTTCATGACTGAGTCCACAAGCAAAAAAACAAAAACAAGTTAACATATAATGACTTGAGATATTCATCTCATATTTTAGACATGAATGCTTTAGAAGTATAGATAAATAGGCATCATAACAGTTGTCAAAAAAATGTATGCTTATTACTCCATCCAAAATGTGTTTAAGTAGTGAATGCATCAACTGGCCTTTATGGATAACGGTTTGATCACACCCTTTATAGGGCTGTTGTCTCCTGCTCTAGCAAAATTGAACCATAATATTTTTTAACTTTGCTCACCGAGAGGCTCTATTTTATGACACAACATGGTGACATTGACTCATTTTACCAGTGGTTTGAAGTACATTGGTTTTTTGTGTGTGGTGATTCATGCATTTGCTGAAGATCATATGCAAAATTATTCTGAGTAAATTTTCAGAGTCACTGGAACTGTTTCCATGCTAATTCTTTCCTTCTGACATTTAGGTAATTTTTTATTCTAAAAAGGTAAAACTTTGAGCTCAATAAGGCTTTGTTTCATTTTAAAAAATATTTTTCAAAGGTGATTTTTTTCAATCTAAGAAATGAAATGTAACTTCTCAGATCTACAGTAGCACTTTGTGCATGAAAACAAATAGATAGCATTTTTTTTCCCAGAACGTTACATGATTTTACTTTTTTCCTATTGTATTTTTATGTTGGGGGTTTTTTTTGTTTTGTTTGTTTGATTGTTTAATGCTTGGTAAAAGTTTTTAAATTTCTCCACAGGATTTGTCTTCTGAATTTATTTTCTCTGTGTCAAGGTCACTTTGACATATACTAGTATATTTATACAGTTTGAAGTACTTTTTAACTAGTCATTTAATTAATAGAATTTGATGGATTTTATTTGGAGGAAAACCAGAAAAACAAAGAACCCAACAATGAGAAAACATGATACAGGATAGAAAATCTGCTAACAAACCCTTCAAGTTTCAAACCTAAGAAGGCTCATTTTTATATAGGAAGTTGCCTGTGTGGCTTACTAAAGTGTTTTAGGGCATAAGGATGTTAGTAATGCAGACTAATGAATTCTCTATTAAAAAGACAAAGCTTCAGGAAACAATTCCATACCATGCTCCAGAGGTGGTCCAGGTGACTAAGAGACTGACAGACAACATAATAGTGTATAGATCAGAGAGTTTCACAAATACATCTTTTGCCTTTTTTAATGGCATCTGTAAACTGGACATCTGTTTAGCCAGGAGATGGATGAGAAGAGCCTTTCAGTCCTTTTTACATTTTGCCTTTATATTCTTCCACGATTTCTCTTGCCAGTAAAAAATATAGTTCATATCTTCATAAGGATAAAACCATTCTAAAAAGGGAAAGTTTTGAAATATATCCCTACTTAATATCCTACTGAAGTCCAAGGATACAACTGATTGCAACGAATAGGATCTAATAAAGAATTGAAAATTAGGGTGATACTTTGGATAATTATTCTTAAAATGCCAACAGTCACATTATGGAAAAAAAAAATTGAAATTAACTTAGATGCTTTGTCTGGAAGCTGCACTTCTTTATTTTTCTGTCTTAAGTATAAAATCTGTAGGTCTTCTGCAGTGATATAAAATCTTATTTTTCTATTTAAAACTAACTAGTGTCTTGTTCCACAAGATGGAGAAATAAGTAGGACAGCTAGACATCAGCAAGAAGATGGGGAAAAACCCCAACCCCCTTGTTTTTATTATAATCAAAAGATACTAACACTTAAGATTCATAGCTGACACATCTGGTCCTTTTCTCAGTATTCCAGTGATAGTTATTGTGAAACAGAGATGTTGTAATAAGGAGATATGGAGGACAGTAGGCTTCAGGAAGAAGTTTAAATACGCTTTACAACTGAATAGAGGTAAAACAAGCAATAACAGATGTTTTACAAAAAAAAAAACCAGTCAGCTAACCAAACAAAAAAAGACAACCCTGTGCTATTGAGTAGGATTAAATATACCCAGAATTTTTTTTTTTTTTACATCTCAAAGATTTCAAAGCATTTTCTTTAACTAACTGGACTATCCATTTGTCTATACTTATTGCTACTGTGAAAGTATAGAGCTTCAGGTGTGTTGTATCCCATATAGATTATGTATGGCTAAACAGAGGCATATACATATTCAGTAACTTTTTCATCTTACAATTCAATGATGCTGAGAAAGTTAAACCAGGAGCCCTGATGTCCAGACCACTTCTCTCTTCTTTTCACAGTAATTTCTTTTGACCTGTCCAGAATTAATTACCATCTGTCTAATGCTATCTTCCTTGCTGAAGGTGAACTAGCAGTAATAATGTGGAGGCTACAATAATACCTACCAGCAGATTTCATTGGGCTATTGCCAAACTGACAGGGTCCCATCTGCTTTGTGAGGACATGTTGCAACAAACTCAGGTGCTCTCTTAATGACCTGACATAACTATTTAAAGAGTTGTTTATAATGATGATTATAATATATTGCTCTCTTAATTACAGCAGCATGGGTTAGCTTCCTCTATGCTCTTATGCTGTTTGTTTTGCTTACTGTAGTTTTCTTACCTACTCCTTCAGCATATAAATTATATCACATTAGATTCCCTCAGATCAATCCAAATTCAGATATGGTGCTTAACAGAGTCTTAAGTTTTCATTTATTGCATGAATGTACAACAGAGTGACAGTTATCCTTTGTCTCCCTGATAAATTTTATGAGAAACTTTACTGTCCTGAACTCAGTTTGGATGTTATTGAATGTATGGAGTGTACTGGAAATTTGAATTTGAAACTGTGAATGAAGTTGTTTACTTCAAATTCCTTGTTCTACTCGAGTTAATGAACTATCTTTAAATTGGAATTATTAATAAAATAACTCAGCTTGTTTAGTATTCTTGTAATATGTCACAGGTGAAGGAAGACAATATGAAATCCAGAATTGCAGAGAACAGAAATTATAATGTTTGAGTGAAGCATCAAAACTACCCCTATAATCCATAGGAGGATTTTGCACTTTTTGAATATTATTCATATGGGTGGTATCCCCTAATATTCCTGCCTATCTCCATATTTTCTTCAGTTATAAAGGGATTTTAGGGTGACTGGATATCTTCATGTGAACTACAAGTATATGAGCTCCATAACACCTCTCTCCCTTTTATGAAATCCAGGTGGTTTACATTTAGTGAAGATTCATTCATCCTTCCTTTGACCAGTCTGTTATGATAAGCTCATCTTCTAATTTTTTTTTTTCTTTTAGCTTCAGTATCAGTATATTTTATGTTCTCAGACATAAAGAGGTAAAGTCAAGAGTCAATCACCAGCTTGGAAAACATGTCGTAGGAACTTTTTGATCACTTTCCTTTACTTTCTTCTTTGCCATTTCTGCCAAGTGGTTGTGCTGGTACATCTCTGAAGCCTCTTCCATAGTGATCTGAGTGATTCTAAGACAGTTATGCCATTGGAGTTAGAAATTACCCCAGAATTACTACCCTGTAGACAATTTTTTATGACTTTAAACTCCCAGTTCCCTTCATACAGCACATCTGCGAGCATGGCTTCTGATACAACAGGAACATAGCTAAAGGCTATTCCTTAGAGCCTGTGGGACTCCACACCTGAGATTTCCAATATCTTCATGAATTTCCAGACACCCTTACACAGACCATCCACAGGATACTTGTAAGATAAACACATTAATATAACATGGGAAAGAAAAAAGTGTCCTCAGTTTATGGGTGCTCTGGAATTGCTCTTTCAATGTGGTATAAACTTTTCCTCTAAGTCTAAGCAAATGAAATTAAGCCAAATTTGGACCAGCTGTAGTTCTGAGAAAGAAAATGAACATTTTGTCACTGTCCTAATAGTATAGTAGGTTAATGAGGCACTGCTGATTGGAAAAGAGGCTTTTTTAACCAGACAAAAAAAAAAAAAAGAAAAAAAGCACAAACATTACAAATATGTCATAGTATCATGCTATATATCATAAAAAAAATTTAAAAGGGCTTCAAATTCTCCATGTGTAATCAAGCAAAAATTTAGATTTTTACACTGGTCTTCATCTGGCTCTGTTGGTGTCTCTTGTATGATACACTCAAACCTTTAGTCTTCTTGTATGTTATATGCATAACTTGTGCCAAGGTCATTCACAAAGCAGTCTATTTCAGATTCATAGTGTCAAAAAGGGCTGTCTCAGTTATACTGATTCTGCTAAACAAACTCCTTTTAAGTGTCAACATTCACATTTTTATGTAGATGTGCATTGGTGGTATTAACTCTAGTGATAGAAAGTGTCTGTTATAGGTCATCTTTTCCCTATCCACATTTTAAAATAATGTTAAATGGATTTTTCTTTCATCAGGTTTTTTTATCCTTCTAGATCTACTTCGTGTGCATGGATTAACCTAATAGGAGAAATTTTCTCGTTAGACAGCCAACATCTTCTTTCAAGGAAGCATCTCTAACTACAGTATCTTTAGATGGAGGAAAGAACAAAGAATCAGAACTGTAAAACTATTTATTAGGCCTCAAAGGGTCAATAGTTGTTCATTTTGTGTGCTTATGCTTAACATGTCTGTATGACATTTTAATTGAGATAAAGTCTAAAGGCCTCTAGCCCTCTTTCATATTGTCTCTGTGATATTATTTCTTAGGTTTCAATTAAAAAAAAGTGTTCTCATCATAGAGAGAAATGAAAGGGAGTGTGAGTGTAACTTTCTTATAATCCTATAATCAGAGAGACAAATTAGCCTCAAGAGGAGACAAAGTGAGAAAGGACATCTGTACAGTACAGAAGTATAAAGGCACTAGTATTTCATTAGAGTTTCTTAGCTGTAAGGAAATGGAGCGTGAGAGAAAAGCATGGCTTTGTTGAGAAGAGGAAGTCAGTCATTTATTATTCCAAGCCTTATAGTCCCAAAATGTTTGCAATCTCAGATTCACCTTTCCCACTCAATTCAACCTTAGAAACCTTGTTAAAACTGTTACTTCCCTGCTGGTTTGCAAATGAATGTTTTCCCAGCCTCTATATCAGTCACTGTCACTCAGAGAAAGAAGAAACTGTTTCAGTTAATTGTCAATACCAAAACTATTTCTGTATACCAAGATTATTTCCTCTATATTCCATTCTTTTTAGTCTAAACAAATTTCTGAGACTTTCTCCTCATCTCTCATAGCAACAAGATATAACATTTTTCTGATCCCTGACAAGGTGCATCAGTATGTTACTGGTCTTTACTAGGGATCAAACTTGATGTGATCAGGTAAACTTGGGGAAGCACTGACTGAATACAGGATTTCTTATTACAAAGGTGCCAACCAAATAATCAGCTCAAATTCCCTCAAGCCATTTTTAATGTAAATTGTAACTTAGGTATAATAATTAGTCTCCTCAATTTCAGCTGGAACAATACCGGACCAGATGACTCCCCAAATGGCACAGAATTAACCTCACACATTCAGACTGGATCCCAGGTGGTGTAATCCAGGCTAAATTCTAATGTTATGCTCAAAATTCCTGACATGAACACCATGAAACTATATCTGAATTTTTTTGCCTAAGAGAAAGAGAATCCAGCTATGGAGTGCCCCTCACAGATGAGGTTTAGCTATATTTGCTTACAATGTGTAAGACAGAAGTGGCTAGTAAAAGACTACCTGAATTTCTGCAACTCATAGGCAAAACAATTGGAAAGAAAAGCCTGTATGGTAAATTCATGTTATGTTTCTAAAACAAAATACGAGGAACATTTTGGTTACTGGATGTTTTATAAACTTCTGTCTAAACATTGACATCTCTTGATAGGGATTTTTTGTATGTCAAAAAGCAATTCTTTTAAGATCTCATTTACATTATAGTTGGGGGGAGGAGGGGTTGCATTTCTTTTGCATTCTAAGCTGGTCCTAGACTCACAGGACAGCTTGTATCTCTATCATGTCAGAATAGGAAAATCCAGATATCCCATCTTATAGAGCTCTCTCTCTGCCTTCAAAATTTAACCTATGATGCTGGACTGGGCTTTTAAACACATTAATATAAGAGTATGTTTCAGAGAAAATCTTCCTAAACAGTCTTTCAAAATCTGTGTTCATCCAAAATTATCAATTTCCATTATGCTTTGTTTCAACAAGCAGCTTCTAACAACTGTATGCACTTCCTTGAGTGAGATGCTTTCATGAAGTGTATGTATTAATTAATGTATTAAATTGAAGTGGAAAGTAAGGTTCAAAGTAGGAAATGTTTCACGTTGAAACATACTAATGAATTACCAAGAGGGAAATTGTAAAATTCAGTACGAGTCATTTATAAGTCATTCAAATGGATCAGGTGAGACCTTGTTAAAGTATGTTCCTCATGCAAAGCCATGGTATAGCTACAAGCTGGAGACATTGTGTCAGTTTGAGACCTGCCCTTCCTTTTTCATAAATCAACAGGTAAAAAACCTTTATTCCCATTATATACACATCGAATAGAATGCTGATACCACATGGATGAAAAGAGTTGCTTTTAAATATCTAAAGGTAATAAAAAAATTCTTTAGTGTTCAGGAAGAGATTGGGGACCGTGTTTAAACCCCAACAGTCTTAACCTGTGCATCCCACTGATTTGTTTGTCAGTGTTAAGGAAGATTGACCACATATGAAGAAATTTGATATACTGAACAAGATTAAGTGCTATGAAAGAATGACTTTTACAGCAGTGCTTGATTAATCCCTTCCACAGTGAAAAAGTCTTTTCTTCTTTCAGACAAATCCTCCCCTTGATGACAGATCAGCTATAGCAGATTTGTCTTAGCTACATTATCTGTTTTGCCCGTAAAAAATAAAACATGCTTATTCAGTACGATGTTTCTTTCTGTAGATAATTATATCACATGTGACATAAACTTATTCACCTTTTTGGCAGCAGAATGAAATTAAATATGTTAGAGATATGTGAGATTCTCTTAAGAGAAAGGATGTGGTTCCTTGTAACTACCTGCAGTATGGAGAGATCGATGAATATCTAAATATCCCAGTGACCTGAAGTTATTGTTGGATATACTAGTTCCAAAGATTTTCTGTTGTCTCCACAGATGCCAGAAGTTGCAGAGGCTAGAAAAAGGTCCTTTTCAAATTCCCTATCATCTTTGGCTTTTCATGCACCAGCTGTGAAAATCAATTAGCCTTGGTGAAACTAAGCTGCTGTATGTTCTCAATAATGAAAAATACCAACCGCGCTCTGGTAATTTTCTCTGTAAAAAGAAGGGTGGTGCTCCTGAATTTCTTTCTCATATTTTTTCTACATAGAATTGCCTTTTTACTTATGATTTTGAAAGCTACCAGATGTGCCAGACAGATTAACACAGGGCACTGTTTAGAAAGGCCAGAGAGATATACTGTAGCCCTGTCCTGACATTTGTGATTCCCTAAGGCTAGTATGAAGCCAGCTCTCAAAGTGAAAAGCATCTGATTGTGTGCCAAAGTTGACTTACACTAATTCTTTGATAATATTATGATGCTCAGAAATTCCTTGGGAATTTACAAGCTGTCCTCTTACAAATGTCTTCTGCTTCTTTCTTTGCTTAGGAGAACAAGACAGCGTCTTTGAACTTGAGAAACTTGAAGACAATGTTTGAAGAAGAAGATAAGAAGAATCTCAGTCTGTGCACTGACTACAACTTTACAGACAAAGAGAGATGTTCATCCATCTGCATCTGACATCACTAATTGCAGCATAAATAAGAACAAGAATGAAAAAAATACACTTTTAATGTTCCAGTGTTTATCTCTAGGTCATTCTGGGTTTGACTTTGTGAGTTTACCTTCACTTTCCTTCTCTCTTTCCCTTTCCCCCACCAAGACTCCCAAGTTTCTTTGATTCCCCTTGTTGCTACTACTTTTAGTAGCCTATACAAATCCAGGAACAAATTAGGAATAGATCTGATTTAGATACAGAAAGTTGGAAAAATTCATTGTTTAAGAGCCACTTTTTCAAGAGATTTCTCTACCTGTTAAGAATGTATTGACTTGCTGAGAAGCATATAAGTTCACTCTGTCAGAGGGCAGAGTGCTTTTCTTCAGCAGACAAAATAAATTTTTAGTTAAATTCCCAAATATGTCTGTTAACTTATGATATTATATATATCATGGCATTTTTCTGAGCTTTCATTCACACTTCAGTGATATCAGTTATATGTAATAGCAGACTAAAATATCACTGGTCTAGTCCATTGCTTCCCACTAAATACCAGACAGAAAATCTTTCTATAATTTAATTTTCTGAATTATACCATTATTTTATCCCTCAGTTCAAAACTAAACCTATCCAAATATAATGGTCCAGCCTCTCCTTAAAATCAGAACCAGACCTTATTTGGCCAAGGAAGGAGTATGGGGGAAATATTGAAAGCGTATAAAAACTGCAGTCTTGACAGAAGCAGCATAACTATACTTTGAGTCACCATTTTAGGGCTGTCTTCTGCTACAAAACAGTTATATGTTTAGCAGATAAAAGCAGATATGTTTATATAGAGAGTTATATGTTTATATATATAAAATGTTTCTGATATGAATCAGTTACATGTTTAGCAGATAGAAGTAACCAAGTTACACCTGGATTCTATGCCTGGATATGGAAGGAAATACAGCACAATATAAAGTGGTCTGTCTCTACCTCTGGCTTTTGATAAATAATAAATATAATTAAGGGATTTTGTCCTTACAGTTACAGGGCCATATATCTGTAGAAAATTCAGTGAATTGAACTGAAAAGAGCAATACAACCAATTCTGTTGCAATTTCACTTCTTTATTAGAAGAAGAAATTAGAGTGATATAAAAAAGTGATGATTTGGTAACTTTTATATAAAGTTACCTATTTTTTCCTGTACTTCCTAGGTAGGTTTTGCTAAAATCCATAAAATAAATCAAACCTGAATATATTATCTGTGAAGTTTGAGTTGTTTATAGTGTTTACTGAGGAAAAAAAAAATTGTAAGGATCTATAAATTGCATCATAGATCACCTACAAATGAGTGAATCAGGCTTCTAATATTTTGTTATTTTGTAGTACAGGCAAATATATTGGAAATAGAAAAAGTCAAGGTTAGACATTTAAAATACATTTTTTTTAATATTAGTCTAGTGTATTCAAGGGAGACTAGAGAGAAAAAAACAGAAGAGGGGCTTCAAATATGCAAATCTTCTCTGTGATCTCACATCTCTTGAAGGTTGTTTTCAGTGATGATTTCCTTGGTTTCCAGATAGGGGAAATAATCTATATGAACTGTAATTTTACTTTACGTGGTCTACAACTATTTATCTTCATTCGCAGAGGCAAATTGTAATGTATACCAGAAGAGGAATTTAACTCCAGAGTTCTGCATCACTAAAGTGAACAAAAATCTAAGGATATACAAGGTATTACATCAGTAATTAGTCCTGAATATTTTTGCTGGTGTTAATGTACTAATGAAGTTTCACACATCTTTCCTAATTTATATAGAGGTGTGGTTTTTTTCGCTGCAATCATCTATCCTTTCAATAGACAAGGATTCTCTGTCAGTCAGAAAAGGTTACCAATAGAAACAAAAAACCCCAACAAACGAATGAGTGAAATGTGCTTAAAATTTGACCAAGAAGTAAGGCTTTTCACTGATTCTGGCCCAAAAGAACTTTAAGATGTCTGTTATTTTTCATCTCGACAAAAAATAGATAATTTGATACTCTGTGGGCACAATTAAGATTTTTAAACACTGAGATGAGATGGCTGCTTATTTAAAGCCAGTGGTACTTGGATACACACCTTTCTTAGGCTTCTTTCTTGCATTTTTAATTTCTGAAATCAGCATCAAAATAGTTCTGAATCCACCCATATATTATAACATGTAGCTTACACAAAAGCATACATGGATTATTCAAAATGACATCTGATCAAGTGGCATGTTATCTGACTGCAAAAAAGTGCAGTTCCATTAACTGCCTACATTCCAGTCCAGTTTATACATTAGTCTGACATAAACCTGTCCTTCCTGGATCAAGTGACAAGGAATCTTGACACAATATTTCACTGCATGACAAGGGCAATCTAATAGGAGCCTAAGAAAGGCGAGTATCCAAGTACCACTGGCTTTAAATAAGCATCCACCTCTTCTCAGTCTCTAAAAATCCTAATCGTGCCCACAGAGTATCAAATTTTCAGCCTGCTTAAAAAAGAGTATCTAAAGGCCAGCACTGTGGGAGTCACAGAGATATATTTCAGCAACAGAATAGTTCCATACATTAACAAGAGCAAATCAAATTTGTGGGGCAAACTCTACTAGCATAATTTTCTCAAGAGACCACCTGGTTCAACATCATTATTAATACTTACTTCTTATTTATCCAGCCCTGTAGTCATCAAACATCACTGCTGAGGCAGGTTGATAGAAGTTAAGGACTACATGCTGCTTTATATGCTGGGGTTTTTTCCAACCTAATTCTCTATACACTAATAATTTAAAATTTTCCAAATCATCGAACACAGTTTTATACATTTAGCATGAAAGACGAGTCAGAAAAATTAATAGTATTTTTTCTTGTTCCATTGTACATCTTTATAGTTTCTTATAATCACACTGTTTACCTTGTTAAAGCGAAAAGAATAGCTCCTTTAAAACACCTGATTCCAGTCCTGTTCTTGTCCGCCTTATTTTCCAGATCACATTAGAATTCTTTTTCTTTGAGGTAAAGGCTTTGATTCATCTTAGAAACTGAGATGGGAAGCCTTTTGTCCATAGTAATGCCTTGTTTACTTGTCCCTTTTTTTTTCTTTTTTTTTCTTTTTTTTTTTTCCCAAATAAAATGAAAAATGCCATTTTAGCTTTTCAATTTCTGTTCCTCCACTCCAGTTGATTATTACATTCAACCCTCACCTGAAAACTCAAACCCAAAAGCTCTACCAGCTCTACTTAAGTCAAGAGATGTTCCAATAACTCAGGTTTTACATTACACTGTGGAAACTGCTTAGAGAAATAGAGAAACAAAATGGAAAGTGGACACCTGACAGTGTGGAACAAAATAAAAAACAATAGACTTTTTAGAATAAACCCCACATTTTACAGAATAGTAATTTTATGACAATAAAATTACAGCAGTTTGTTTTATCAAATTGATCATTTAGTTCCAAGATGAATTTGTTAGCCTTTAGGGTGAGGAAGGAAAATAACTTTCAGAGGTAAAGATATCCTCCAATTAATTTGTAATGTGTGCTTCACTTACTTTGGATTTTACTGCTTACCCACAATTAAAATCTACAGAAAGTTCTTGTGTCTTACTTAAAATCACACATTTCCAATAAAACTCTCTAAAGCTAGCAACTGAAGGAACCTAATTAACAGAAACCAGTAATTCCGAAGTTTAGTGTCCAAAATATTTATTTTATTCTTAAATATTTAATCTAAATATCTGTTTGTCTATCCTATTAATTATTACCTTGAAATTGAACACAGATTAATTCTGAAGCACCTCCTTCTTTGAAATGCTTTAGAACAGTAAATATCTATTTTCTTTTTCTTTTCTTTTTGTTTTAAAAATAAATGGTTTTAGGGTTTTCTCTTTTTTTCCCCATTTTGTTTTTATGTTGTGCAGTAAACATGAGTTTGTAAACTGCAGAATTCCCCATTAGACTAATTCCTTCCAAAAAATTGGAATTTTTTTAAAAAAATGAGAAAAATATATTTAAAAGTACATCTTCAAATCCTTAGGTGAAATAAGGAGCTACTTAGAGAGAGGAAAAGGTAATTTGGCATATGTGTGTTTGTCTGTGTGTTTAGATGGCACTAAACATTATCATTTTATACAGCTTCTATACTCTTTTTCTGAGAATCACTACCTGTCAGGCAATAGAATCCAGTATCTGTTGTCTTCCACACTTGCAAAGTCTTCTATGCTTTGAGTATGTTAAGTTCATAGTTTTCCTTTTGAAAAAGAATTTTAGTAATTATAGTCTTTCACAACCAGAGGGCACTGACTGAGATACCCTTTGTGTATGCCACATATGTTTTTAATGCAGTGCATTTCATGGACTCTGGATTTTGGGGCTTAATTTCCTTTTCTCATCACCTTTCTTGGCACAAGGGCGGAACTCAAGGCATCAGAGAACATCAAATTCATCATTTCTTGAAAATGCCATGAGACCTCAAGACAGACTAACTGCTTTACAAATGAATTTAATTAAAAGTAATTAGTTAGTGTTCTTTAGGGAAAAAAAAAAAGAAGATAATTTACCTCTATAAAGAAATCCTTCTTGAGATTCAAAGCTTGCTGGAATTACCCCCGAGGGTGATCCAATAGCACAAGAGTAAATACACCATTAGCCAATTACAGGTAATGACTCTAAGACATATCAGTTGTGATGCTGTTCAGGTGATTTATTAGATTTATTTCTAAGAGTCTAATTGTAATCTGTATTTAATAGGGAAAACATTATAGGCATTTTTAAGTCTCACATTAATAAAATAATTCCAATTCTCACTTTCTTTATAAATAGAGGAAAAAACTGAACTTTGAAGACAGTCTGTAAATATAAAACTTATTTCAAAGATTTCCTGAAATATCCCAGATTTTATGAGTTTAAAGCCTGATGTGCTTATGAGATTACTGTATATGAATCTTCAATTTGATTTCACTTCTAGTTTTATCTAACAGAGGAAACACAAATGGAGAGGTATTTCAATGCTAGTGATTAGATAGGAAGAGAAAGGAGAATGGACTTGAAGAAAGATTGCCTGATCATGTCCTGGAGCTGAGTAAAAGTATATTATTTCTCCCTTGAATCCAAAATATTAGGACACTTTTTTACTCAAAAATTCAGAAGTACAGGAAATAATGTGCTTTCCTGAAAAGGGGAAAATTTATAGTGCCATAAACAAGCACTTTTGCTCGTCCCTATTGTGATATATACAGATATCATCAGGTAGTATAGTTCTATGACGGAATAGCTTTGATGCATTAAAAAGTCAAAATAAAAAAAAACAAAACAAAACAAAACAAAACAAGGGAGTGTGCAGAAGTTATATGGTCTGAACANCCCAAAACTGAAAGTGTCTACCCAACATACTAAAGTAGAGAAGGAATAAATGACAATGTATTCACTTGTACAACGTGGTTCTTTCTAAAGCCACAAATATGCCTGTGATATCACACTGCATTGGTTACAGTTTTCATTGCTATCTTTTACTATTCTAGATGTTGGTACTGACTACTCATAAGCTTATGTGAGGAGCTGCTGCATGAGGAGCAATTCTAATTTTGGCTGGGTAGTCAGAAGTCAGAGACCTCACTGTTCCTGCAGCTATGAAAGTTATCCTCTAATCAGGGTGTGGAGCTGCTGTCTACAAACTCATTCTTCCCTTCCATCTGCAATGTTTGTTACTTCACTGGACTTCCTTTTTATCTATTTCATACCTACAACCTTGATCTTCACCTTCCCTCCTCTTTCCACGAAGTTTAGCTTTCATTAACAAGTGCATCTCAAAATAAGAAAAAAAAAAGGTGATGTATTCATTCTGCCGTTGTTTAACTTAGTGTTAATAAGGACATCCCACATTCTGTAGACTTTATGTTAGTTTTTGATGAATACTGTAAGAAAGAAATTTATGGTCTGTTTCCTAGTTTAACCTAATTCCATTGTTTATTGGCCTATATGTGCTTTCCTAATAAAAACTATAACAATAAGACCTGTAATAACCCATGTTCTTTTCCTAGTTGCACACTTGTGAATCACTGCAAATTACTGTTATTTCTGTAACAAGTTTTACTCTTTTTTTTAATAAATCTGCTCAGAAAGAAGTGTTGTCTTGTTTATTTGTTTTCTTTTGATTATACTTGATTGTATTAAGTTAGTAGGGACATCATTTTTTTGGCATAAATCCAATAATTCATTTAAACCTGAAGACCCTACAACAGTGAAGAATTTAATCAGTTATCTAATTAAATGAATCATTGTTACTACTTATGGCTTTTCTCCAATCCCCAAAAGAAAAGGGAAAGCAAGGAGTAATTTTTCATTCTTGAAAACGCATCACCAAGATATTAGTGCAATTAAAAACTATGAGATTATCCTACATTCTCATATGTTTTCTCTACAAGACAGGGCTACTACAACTAAAGAAAAACCCACCAAAAGCATACTAATACATTATCAAATATAAATCAAAAAGGGATGTGTCAAAAAACATTCATGTAAGTATTTAAAAAAACATATGTATGATAATATCTAAGAAGTTTGGGATATTTATGGTATTTATTTAAGTTGAACATTAAATGAAACAAAATGCTACTTTCAATTGTGTACTGTAGCAATACAGTGTAACACTGGAAACAACAAAATGTTCCTTTTTTTGTCTGTCTTGTTCATCTGCACAATGAATATGTTGTCAAATTTGTGGTCAGTTCAGAAACTAAAAGTTAACACCAGTTCTTCAGTTTATATAAACATTGCTTGGATGATTCAATGCCAACTTCTATGAACAGAGAAATACGAATTGAAGTATCTACAATGACATATATAATTTGAAGGAAGAATGCAAACATCACAAAGAATTTGCCAGTTGTGAGCCACAGGGACTATGGGAGGTTAATGTAATACAGTTTTACTTTCGCAGACCCAGCTCAAAATCTTATCAGTACAAAGTCCTGACATCTTATCAATTAAGAATAAATTCAAAATTCTATTTTGTTTGGTTTCATTTTTAAAAAGAGAGGTAGCCAGTGAAGACTGAGAAAAAAAGTTGTTCAGCACTTCAGACTTCTTGTTTGTTGTTACCAGTTTGCCAGTTACGTTCACTGAGGGTACACTTTCTTTGACTTTCAATTTCTGGTTGACATATCTATAGAAGCCCTTATATTTCTTTGCATCCTTTGTCAATTTAAGCTCCAGCTGCATCTTGGCCTTCCTGACCAGATCCCTATACAACCAATCAGTGTCACTATACTCCTCTCAGGATAACTGTCATTACCTGTGCTTTCCTTCTTTAGTTTGAACAGCAGGTCTCCACTACCTCATTCTAGTCTCTTGTCTTCCATTCCTGATTTCTTACACACTTGGATTAAGAGATCTTGTGCTCTTATAGAAAATGCCTTTAAAGATCTGTCAGCTCCCTGAGGACAGTTTCACAGGGGGACTTATTGACTAAATCCTTGAAGAGCTGGAATTTTGCTTTCCTAACACTCAGGGTCCTGACTCTACTCTTTGCCTGACCTGTGACCCTCAGGACTGCAAACTCCCCCAGTGCTTGGTCACTGCAGAGCAGGCTGCCTCCAACTTTTTCATCCCCAATCTGCTCACTTGTGTTGGTGACCATCAGGTCCAGTATTGCATCCCCTCTGGTAGGGCTCACCATAATCTGGCTCAAGAAGTTGCCCTCCAGGAATGCCCTGAACTGTCTACAGCTGGCCGTGCTAGGCATGATGCGTCCTGTAGCTGGAGCAAGAAGACTTCATCAATAGGCTCCCTTTGGTCAGAAGGCCAGTAGTAGACACCAACCACAAGGTTCCCTTTGTTGCCTTGGTCTATGATTGTTACCCACAGGCTTTCGACCTGCTCATGGTTATTCCTCAGAGACAGCTCTTGGCACTCTATCCATCTCTTGATGTAGAGGACAATCTCTCTACCTCTTGTTCCTCTCCTGTCCCTCCTAAACAGCCTGATAACTCCTGTTACTGGAGTAAGAAAACTTTATCAATAGGCTCCCCTTGTCTGGATGAGACTCCTCTAATTGGTGCTAGAATGTCACTAGAATTTATTTTTTTTTAATATGTCAGACTTCACATGATTTACTAGAATGACTTTAGTATCTTGCCTTTAAAAATATGTCTTAGAATGTCCTTTGATACTTCTGCTCAAAAAGATTGTTTCTTGACTCACACTCAGAATTTGATAGAGTGAAAGAAAAAAATAAAAAATAATGCTATTTTTCAATGTAATTTGACCTTGTAACTAGATATAATGTGGTATAACTGCTGAATTGTGTCAATAAATTTTAATAATGAAACATATGTTTGCATCGAAAGACTCCTTAAAAATATACAGACATTTAATTTGCTAGTGAATCTGAAATACTAAGTATTATTTTGGTGCATCTTTTTTTTTGGTTTTTTTTTTTATAACTCCAGGGCACAATAAATTAATTTTGTTTCCTTGCAAGACAGCCTTGAAAAATAACTAGTGCAACACTTCAGCTGGGTACTGTATCAACTACTTGTCCATTGTAGCCAGCTGCAAAAACAGTCATCAACCTAGGCGGCCATCAACCTAGAAAACACAAATCCCTATTTGAATATTTTGGACTACCAGATCAGAACCTTTGTTTTGCTTTAAATGTCTTACATTTGCTTAGTCTCTTCAAAGATTCTGTTGCAGCTTTTTTTCTGCCAAAATTTAATAAAGGTCAGGTATGCTCCAAGTTTAATCAATTAGACATCACTAATACTATCATCAAGTATTATCATCATTCTAATCTCAGCAAAGGTAAGACAAATTGTGATGGACAGACCATGAGTTGCATATATTCTACAGTTTCCTTGTCAAGTTCATTAATGCTATGTAATTTCACTGTATAATATTTAGTGGTTTACAAATGGGTATATTACACTTATAACATTATACAAAAAAAACCCAACCTTCACTACATTTTCCCATAAATCTCTATTTTTCTTTGTATAAGTCACATCAGACTTCTAATGAACTTTTGACTGGAACCTAATTTAACTGACATGTCTGTCTATAGTCAGACCCCAAGCAAGAAAGCCGAGTCTTATCAGTATCAAAAATATAGATATTTCCCAGACAGCTTAGCCAGCAATCCCAAGGCTCAAGACCAATATTACAAAATAATTTTATTTCAAGTGTTTTTTGTGAGGGAAATAGAAGAAGTTGAAGAAAAAAATATGCACATACAAATCAGGTCCTAAAATTGTTAGGACATGGGGATTAGTCGCAGAGAAAACATCTTAAAACATGATTGTCTGTCCAACAATGAAATTATTAGGAAATCTTGAAGAGCAAAAATCTGGGAAAGTTCATAAAAAAGATAACCTTTAATTGGTTATATGAAGGAACAAACTTTTCTCAAGAGCAAGTGATTTCATTGCTTCTTATTTTGAGGTTTCTTGGACCACAGATTACAGCTATTGAAATTATTCTTCTTAGGAAATAGATTCCTGATGTTAAGAGCTAAGTGTTTTATCCAGATTTCCCAGTGATCTTTACCCAGAATGGACATGGGAAAAAAATCTATGTGCATGCTAATAATGAAGAAGTCTAGGGGGAGTAAGTATTCTGATCAGTTTTGGCTGCACATCAACTTTTTCAGTGTCTTCAAACTTGGATCATATCCCAGATAATTATAATTTTTCATGGATTTTACTTCTATTTCCAAATTGAGCTGCTGTCTTAAAAAAAAAACAAACCTGAAACACATTCTTTCAAAATAATCAACAGCATCCAAGATAAGTTTAGAGCACATTTGGTTCTAGTTTAAAACAAGAGCTGAGGTTGAGCAAAAGGATGCTTGTCATTGTATTGCTATTAGATCACCTATTGTCTGCTTCATTCGTGGACACTCCAAACCTAAACCAGATCAAAAATTGTTATCAACTGCTGATTAAATTCTGCTCATCATTTGAGATACTGCTGAGAGGAGACAAAGCGGCATCTGCCTCGTCAGCAGTTTAAAGACCCCACAGACTAATATTTCTGTTTCCACACAGCAAGAAGAAAGGTTCTATGCCTTTGCATACAAGGGAGATAACAAATAGAAGTATTCTAACATTAGAGCTCTGTTTTCTTTTACACTGCTTTTTTCTCCTTTTTCTTGATAACTTTACAACAATCAGAAATGAAATCTCACAAAGAACTGCACATTACAACTGCCTTACTGCTATTGTTATTTCTGAAAACTCAAAGTTCAAAGAGCCATGGACACCCACCTTGATAAAAGACAAAAGAATGTTGTATATCTGTTTTTAATTTCTTATCCCTTATTAAGCAAATGCACAACTTTATCCATAGTGTAATGGTGTTCTTGAACAAACAGACCTCATCTACAGGAATCTACTGAAGTTTCACTTCTATTTTCCCTGTAAATGAATGGCAAATAAAGTATTAGCATTTGAATTTGTCAATAAAGATATCTCTCCATGACCTACAGGGCTCAGTAGACATTGTGGCTTTTGCTTTCCTCTCCATAATTGCTGGGGGGTGATTATACCTGGGCTCTGCTAAGATTTGGAAGAAAAAAAAAAAAAGGCAAAAAGGAAACCTTCATACATTTCAAAATATATGGCTGATTGAATGACATATATTGATTAAAATATATTAATTTTGGCAATCATTTTATTGCTGTGATTAAATTGTGTAATACTAGTCAACATTCTGTTTGAAAGTAATTTATCACAATAAAAGTGTAAAACAATGTTAAAAGACAGTTAAAGATAAACAAAAAAGTTATCCAGGCTATTTCTAGGTCAAAGCAGGACACTTAA
Source organism: Pachyramphus minor (assembly GCA_013397135.1). Taxonomy (NCBI): domain Eukaryota; kingdom Metazoa; phylum Chordata; class Aves; order Passeriformes; family Tyrannidae; genus Pachyramphus; species Pachyramphus minor. The sequence goes on along the minus strand of VYXB01001955.1, from coordinate 595,254 downwards.
CAACAGAATACATCCTGTTCTATCTCTCATGCTGCAAATACCCCAAAAAGGCTACTTCTCCTTCAAGTCTTTTTTTTAGACCTTTGGTTGCTGTGATGTTTTAAATAAAAAATTATTTGCTCTTACATGGAGGGCACTACATTTCATGCTAACCAAAGCCATTCTGCTTTCTAGCATTCCTATGTTTATTTCTTCTTATCTACCTTGTGTGAGAGGAGACTGTTCTTTGCTTGTGCAGATTTAACTCTGCTACACTGGAACACTGCATGTTAGACAGTGGTTCCACAAATCAAGAAATAGATAACATTGTAGAGATAAGGGATATTTTGTACACATATACACACACGTACTTTTCTGCTGAGCTTCATAACTCAGTGATGCTGGAGAACAAATTCTAATAAGTCTCAAGTAGTAAGAAGCCACTAGTTACCTTTATCTGAGGCTGACAAGCCTGTGTTCCTATGACTATCACCATCTACTTTTAGTGATTAGAGAAGAAATTTGAGTAAACATTTCAGCTGAAGAATTCAAATTTACTGTGAATGGTAGACTAATTATAAGATAATAAATGTCTTCTATAAAATGAAGAGAGGTTTGTATAACCCTCCAGTAGTTGAATTTGGCTAAGAAATTTTAAGATCTCTGATATATCTTGTCTTTACTATAAAGAAAATATGCAAATTTGATTCCACAGCTGTAAGTATATATAGATACCTCAATGCACACAAGTCTAGCAGACACCAAGAGAAAAACTCCAATATTTAATATATTTAACCTTTAAATTAATATGGAATTTATACAGTATCTTGGGATTTGGGTGGGGGTTTTTTGGTTTATTTTATTCGTCTCAAAGACACTGTACCAGGTATTCAAAGGAAGAAGAAAGATCAACCAGTATTTCTAAAATACCATATTTTTCATTTATAAGCAGCTGATATTGCCTAGAAACTGCTGGGATTTTATGGTATCTCTTCAGTGTAAGATGAAGGAAACAGAAACATACTTTTACAAGATATTCACTCCAAGGATCATATACCCTGTAAAGAGCATCAAAGACTGCTGTAAACCAAGAGGTAAACAAGGCTTCATAGTTCAAAGCCCTATAGGGAAAATTAGATTATTTATTTTGCAAATCCAATAGTAGTATGATAATACATATAAATATTTAAAATATGAAATAAACCTTTAGGATTTTTGTTGAACCCAATTAAAACCTGATTATATTAAAAATAAGGATGCATGCCTAAATCCCTTTGAAGGCTCTTAATATCAAAATTTGAAAACTTTATTGAAAAAAAACTCAATATAAAATTCACACAGCCTGAAATATCTCAGTATTGTGCATGCTCCACTTAAAAATTTAGACAATAAAATAAGAAATGCAAATAGATATAAATTAAGAATATTAGATCCTTAGATCTAAGGTTAGACCTTCTCTAGATTAAAAGGTGAATGATTAGTTCCTTGTGTTTAAGATACTGAAATCAAAGCTTTGTCTTCAATAATATCTACCTGTTAAAGGACAATCAAGACCTCTGGTGTCTGTCATCTGACTAAAGAAGTGTCCCTAGGCAGACATTGTTATAATTGTTATGTGTTACAAAAGTGCTAAAGTTAACTGCAACAAACCTGTGCTGTAATAACTACAAATAGTTAAAAATTATTCATTCTATAAGTTATGTGGGATGAAAGCATTTAATACTTGTTTTAATAATCATTCAGCTTCATTAGCTATGGTATATGGATTTATTTCAAATCCACACTGAATTAATATTAATAAGCAGTAAATTAACCCTTCTAGCAACCCAGAAATAAACAGAAGTTTACTTCATTAACTCACTTTTCTTCCTTACTGCAGCCACTGAATTTAATCCAGTTCAGCAAATAGATAGAGAAAGTTATTAAAGTATCTCTTACTATGTTTGAAGAAGGATACATGGGAAAATAAATGTAACAGGTTTTCACTCTGTGTTAGTTTGTAGAAGGTACAGAACCTATCAAGAGCTCCAAAGGAAAAAAAGCATTGAGGTTAATAACTCATATTTTAAGTCCCAGATATCTCTAGAAGAAAGATAAATAAGAGAATATTTAAGAGGAAACAAATTAAAAAACTAGGTCCCTGCAGCAAAGTTCTTAAGTTGAAGGAGCAAAAAGGAGAAGCCACTTTTGGAAAACATAATTCAATATCTACTGTAATTTTGAGATGCACGGAATCCAAACTGGATATGCTAACCAAGTCCAGGCTTAGTGCTGTAAGTGAATTCAGCCTTGATCAAGCCAGACCTCCAGCCTTCATTCTTTCATTAGCAGTCTCCACTGAGATGACAACAGCAGCCTCCGGGTCTGCGTGTGCCCTTGGGGGAAGCACCCCCACCATGGTGTGGCAGATACAACCATTTCAAATCTCAGGGGGAAACATTTGATCATTTCAGGAATGTGCGCTCTTCAAATAGAAATTTCCTGTCTTCCCCAGGGAGAATGCTGTGGGTTACTACAGCATTTGTAACTGCCACTGCCTTGTCAACAGCATAACCATATGTAAAAGAAAAAATATCTGCAGGAATTTCCCAGTAGGCAAGGAAAACTTACAGTGTCAGATGTCTTGTTACTGCCAAATAGTTGTTTCGCTCTTTAAAGAGTTGAATTATATAATACATTGGAAAGATTATAAAGTATGTAAGTATGATATTAAAGATTCTGTGGCATTTTGAGTGACGTGCTCTTGAAAAGTCATTCCTCTTAAAGCTACCCTTACAACCTACCTGGAAATTCAGAAAGATGACACTGCATCACATTGGGGCTCATATTTTTCAAATAAGTGTCAGAGAGAGAAGGAAAGGGAAAGGGAAAGGGAAAGGGAAAGGGAAAGGGAAAGGGAAAGGGAAAGGGAAAGGGAAAAGGAAAGGGAAAGGGGAAAGGGGAAAAAACATCCCAAAACCGCTGTATAGAAAAGAAAGAATCAAAATCCAAAATACTGGACAGCAATTACTTATGAAAGGACAAGTTCTGTACAAAATTCTATGACAGCTCAAGATGTCACAGAACCCTAATACTGCTGTAGTAGAAATGAAATAAGAGATTAAGTAATAATATGGCTTCGTTTTTGGCAAAGTATGTATGAATTATTAAGTTGTGTGCTGTGGCATGTGAATAAGACAATTTAAGTTCTAAATTGATATTATACCATGTTTATTGTGTGTTTTCTAGAAGTCCAACCAATTATGGCATTTATAATATTTTTCATCCTCTAGACACTACTTATGAAGGTTTTAAAAATTAAAAAAAAAAAGGAAAAGTCCAGAAACTTTCACTGACATCTGGTTATTAAGGTAAACCCTTTGCTGTCTCTGAACAACAGCTCAAGTCTTGCCAAAATGTTGGTCACCAAGTGGGCCTGAAAAGCTGCACCACAGACTGCAAGTTTTCAAGAGCTAACTCATTCAGGCTAATTAGATTCATAACATCCTGCACTGCAGCAGCTGCAGGGGTTTATTTTTCACAGTTTTTAAAAAAGTTTTGTTGCTTGTGCATTCAAACTCTTTTCTGAGCTCCAGAAATCATTGAAAATAGTACAACTTAGGAAAACAGAGAAAGGACATGTCTGTATTAAAAAGAGTTTTTCTAACTCAGATTCACTAACTCAAGTAAATAAAAAAAGTCTAATGCAACAGTCAGACAAGTTATCTCAATCTTTGACTAGGCTAAACCCTTGAAACTCTCCAACACCTGCAATGACTCTGAACAACAAATGATGGTATGTAACATAATGTATGTCTGCAAGGCAACTTACCTGTCCACCAGTCTTGGTTTGAAGAGAGCCCACAGCTCAGCTGTAGCAATTAAAATTGCTTGTTTTACTGGTTTATTAACTTAAAATGTTCTCAGGCAAGCATATTTAGGTTGAGAATGTGTTTTTTCAGGGTGAAGAACTTCTGTCTGCTTCATCTCTCAAGTGAACATGTTATGGAGTACGACCACAGATCCAGGAGGTCCAGCTATAGAACTTGAAATCAACAACGTACACCAGTCTTTAATGTAATAATGACACATATGACTATGAGACTCCTCTTATGATGACAGAAATCATCATTGGCTTACAGTTATCAAGGTTAAGGGAATCTTACAAGCTTTAAAGGTATTATGTGTAGTCACCAGAAAGTGTTCTTCAGTTACATCACCTCTTCTATAAATAGGGAGGTCTGAACAAGATCAGAAACGAAATTAAATGAAATTAAAGAAGGGGCATCAATCTCCTCTGGACCAAAGATATACAAAAAGTTATTTTTGCTTAATCAGGTTTCACTGAATCAACCATGATTATATCAGTGAGTTCTGAATGCAGGGAATTGTGATCTATGTAAACCAGGTTTAGCAATATCAAAATTGGCTGCACACGCAGTTTAAATGATTCCACATTACACAATTTTTACTCTTTCATTGGCAGATAGTAAGCTCTAAAGAGCAATAAATTATTTTCTGAAATAATAAAATCTAGAGAAAATTTTAACACTTATAAGACACAATGAACTTTTGATATAGCACACTATTAAAAATCATGTTTCTCTATCTGGTTTCCAATTAAATCCAGTATTTTTCATCTACTGTATATTGAGTGTTCTCTGAAAGTAAATAATGTTTCTACCTAGGAAAGCAATTATATTGTGAAAAAAAATCACAGAGCTTTCAATCCTAACTTGTGTTAAATAATAAAATAAATATGTGACTGTGATTATCTCTTTTCTCAGTATACTTTGACAAAATAAAGATTACAAGTTATAAACTTGAAGTTGTCATCACTTGAGAATTACTGCTAACATAACCAAGAGTATCTATCATTCCCATGGTATAAAACCAGATTCTTTATGTTACAATACTTGAGGCATAATGTTTTTTGTTACTACTACTTCTTAGTAATGACAGCTTGAACACTTAAAGTCACTCAAGCAAAAACCACAAATATGTAAACTCTCCACAATGTTACGTCGATTTCATTTCCTTTGGAAGTTAGTTAGCCAGTTTTTACTTCTGAATCTCAAGAATTTAGACTGATATCTATGCAGTTGTGCAGATACTTTCAACTTTGGTAATAGTGGATTTCGTTGAAATGTGCACTGTGGCAGTGTGAATGATATTTTTATACTGTAAACCATGCTATTGCCTATACTGCAGTTTAAGCATGTTGAGGATACTTATTCTCTTGTAATTCAGAATAGCAAGATAGGTTTTTTTCGTTCTGAGAGGTCCCTAAGATTGTATTTCTCACACAACTCCTGGTGAACTCATGTTTTGCCTCACAATGTTGAAAATGTTGGCTATTTTGCATATTTTTCTTTTGTAGTTTGCCTTCTAGATACTCAGCAACCAAATATGCTGTCTGGGCTTCCAGAGTGTACTTTACATAACACGTAACCTAATAGCTCTGAAAACATACTCTGTTTGCTTAGCTGACATCAGTGTGAGGTAAAATGAGAAATATCCCAATCTTTACCTCTGAATTGCCTAAAAGCCTGTAAAGATATAGAGTTTTGAAATGTATTTCTGTTATCAGTCTTGTAAAATATTAGTTTGGAATTGTAAAATATAGTTTGGAAATATTTCTTCTACTGATTAAAGGGCAACTAATTGCAGAAAGAACAATAACTTCAGCACTTGTAAAATGATTACAATGAGACATTTTAATTATTTGATAAAGTCTTTCCAACTATTCTAAGAATAAAAAATTATATCAAAATCAACTTCCACAAAAATATTCATACTGTTTCAAAAGGCTACTCAGATCTGCAACAGACAATGAAACTTTTATATAATAAAATAAATTAAGTATATTTTTTTTTCTGGATTTAAAAAAAAGTGTGAATTTGATTTAAAAAAAAAAAAGAAATTAAATACTAGCTAATGTAGCTCATCTGCATTTAATAAGCAACAGAGGGCAAGAAATTTGCCATTATGAAGTTTCCTATTAAACTGAAGTTCTACTTTTAAAAAACTTCTTAATTTCCAGACAAAAAAGAAGGAAAATAATGTATATATACCTATGTAGTCATGTATAAATGCACATACAAAGAAGATACAGACATATAATGACATTTGGTGAAAGTAAAAAAAGAAAGAGGTTTGTTTGTTTATCTTAATGCAGAATTCTTTTTATCCCATTAAATGTCTCTGGTTTCTAGTCTATGCACTAGACATTGCAAAATTAGTCCCTGTTGTATATGTATTAGTACTTTGTCCAGTCAAAACATCTTAAGCACTGGAATGTCCATTGGGAGACTTATTTTCCACAGTCTAATACATCTCACTGTCAGAAAATTTTTTCTGATATTCAGCCTAATTTTTTCCTCCCTTAATTTCCTCCCATTGCTCCTAATTACATCTCCTTATGCCACCCTAAATCATTTGTCCCCCTGCTTAGTATTTATGGCCTTTAAATACTTGCAGAATGTTATCATATCCTTACAAGTTGTCATTTAGCCAAATTCCGTGTAGAAATTTATGTAAATTGGCACTACTATATTGACTTATGCTATTTATACCACCTGAGAATAAAAAACACAGCACTTGATTCTCGTGGGTGTGTATTTTATGCCAGTTTGTGTCATGACTCGCATCTGTCTAGAGGAGGGAGAAGAAAACTATGCTTCAAACATTACCTGTTTCACCTAATCCCCATGGCCTGGTAGGGCTGCCATACGCAAAACTGTGATTAGATTCAAATATAAATATATGTGTGTGTGTATAATATACTTTAAACATTAGACACAAATACTGTGAAAAAACTCTGATGTTTGCACTTTCAACATATTTGAAAAAAGGATGACCCTAGTAGGCACAGCTTTAGGCTTCCTTTACACACTAAACCAACAATGAATATGTTTTACTTCTGGACTGGTAAATTTTGGAGGAACATTATGAAGCCCATCAGGGATAAACTACAATGCTTATGTCCCAGCTAGAAAACTCCCCTCTAGAAATCAATGAGTCCTTTACACACTTGTGCATACCCTTGAGGTACAGCAGGTAGCTCCTCCTGAATGGTCTTTATGCTCCTATTGTCACCCATTCAGATCAGACGAAAAAGGGAATTTGATGACAATTCTAAAAACACCACTAATTGCTAGAATAAATCATATATTTTGATAAATCAGTGATTTCTTTTTCAGCAAGCTCCAGTTTTGTACAACTAAAAACTTCTAGTAGTCTGTGAATCATAGAATTATCTAGATACATGTGTATTCCAGCAGTGGTACAAGATAGATTGGGTTATCACAAGAGAGATTTGTGTGATTTTCATATCATTCAGAATATGAGCAGAGCTGATAACCTGACAAAATACTTTTCCAGATCTAAGAAATTTATCAACCTCATTCATCCTGTAAACTCTTCTCAGAGGACAGAGCTGAATTTAGTAGATGTGTAATCTTCTTAGCACAACTGCAGTTTCATCTAAAGAAGCACAACCTTGAAGTATAATAGTAGACAGATAACAAAGATTCCTTGCTTGCCTCTTAAAAAACAGCATGAGTCTATACCAAACACATATGACAAGGCAGGTTGGTTTCAAATAAAGAGCATTACAAAGGGTGTCTCTCTGACAAGTACACTTCTCACACATGGCTTCTCAGTGTCAAAACTCCCACAGTAGGAGTATTAGGAAACTGTGCAATGTGACCTAGGAACACTCTACAGGATATAAAGTGGTGCCAGTAGGAGGATAATATTCTCTTTTACTGACACAGTAATCATCAAATTCTTCAGCATAGAGATTATATTTTTGTGTATGTAATCCTCATATTATTTTAATACCTTTTGTACTGTCACTATTAACCTATGCATTACAAAAATTAAACTAATACTAAACAGATAGGAATATTATTTCTGAGCAATACCCTCAATAGTTACAAGAAAGTTACAGTGGGACAGAATGAAAACTCACTTATGTAGCTGAAGAAAACACCTGTAATTGAATTTGAAACCTCACTTACGTAGCTGAAGAAAACACCTGTAATGGAATTTGCAATGATGTGAAATCACCTTCTGAGGGTGTAACTGCTGTTGAGGAACAACTTACTTAAATGCACAGGATGACCTGTGCCCCTTGCTGCAGTCTGCAGTCTCATCTGCTTCTCTGGAGGTGCACATAGGGAAGATGATCATGACTGAAAGCCACAGGAACATTTAACAGTGCCTATTTTTCAGATAAGTGTGTTTCCATGTCAGCGTACACTCAGAAGAATGAAAAAGGGAGAAGAAATACTACATTGCAGTGAAGAAATCATCACCTATCATCAGTCAACCCTAATGGACAAAAAATGATGATATAGTCACTGCAGAAAAGTCTCCTGACAGACATAACTTTTCTTCCATTAGAGAAGCCTTCAGCAGGCCAAGAAAACAAACAGAAAAAATAATTTTGACCAGAGTAAATAAGTAAATACATATATTTTCTGTGCTACTAGAATACCAGTGAAGACATTATTTCAACTTAAATAGACCACTCCACATTGGATTCACCAAAGATTAAGTTTTCCTAGAGCATTAATTACTCTGAGAAACAGAATAATTCATAAATTCCTGCAGGTAGTTCTTCCAGATTTTTGGTTTTCAAAGCTGCAGGCTGGGGCTGAAGGGGCTGGAATTGATCACACTTCTGACAAAATTAAATCACAAATACCTGGCAAAAGCTGTCACCTTCATTATCTGTCATGTGTTGCCTGACCATATTCTTCTTGAATTGCATTACTAAAGTTGTAGTGCTTTTTCCTAATGATGTCTGGTATTGTAAACTTTCAACTCAATCTTATTTGTCTATCTCACCAGGATTCTATCAAATTTACACCCTTCTGGAGTTTTCAGATTAAAACAGTTCAAATTGCCCCTGTTTAATTCATTTGTGCCTTATCTCTTTGATGGAATCTCAGTCTGTGTTTGTGTGTGCTTGAGCATGTTTCTATGTGTGTGTGGAGCATGTAATTTGTCCCTGAAGAATGTAATAAAAAAAATAAATAACTATAAGGGCTGAAAAATAAATAACTATAAGGGCTGAAACATGCTTCCAAATTCATCATCTCTTCTCAGTATTGTCAAGTTGGGCCTTACTAGCAAACTGTGCCTTGCTTGTTGTGAATAAATACCACAGCACCCTGGGCTTTATTATTAATGAGTTCTACTAATTACCATTATAAGCATATCTAAGTCAGGAAATGTGCATAAAATGATTGATAAATATATATTAAAATATCTTATTAAATATTTTATATAAGTATTTAATATACACATATTGTAGTAGAGATAGGCAATTATTAATTTCTATTAATGTAACACAAAATTATGTATATTTTTATTTCTAATATAATGTGACAAAATACATGTGATTTATATAATAATCATGCTACATTTTATTACAGTAGCATTATATTATGCTTACATAAATCTTATAGAATATATGGCATAGTATATTAAGTATACTTTTATATAATATATAATTGGTTTATTTAGCAATGTACTACATATAAATATTTAACACATTTTCCCCCTTGTAAATTATTAACATAGTGGTTTTTTCATTGATCAAACTGTACTTTCTTGATTTCTGTTTAAGATTACTTTTCTGGTTTATGTGGTGTTTTTTTCTGTGAGGTGCTGTCAGGTTAGTTTATTCTCTTTTAAACAGTAGAACATATATGTATATATCATTGTTAACCACTCAATTTCTTTTCTAAGTACCCAAACATTGGACATATTTCACTACAGTCAAAAAAATGTCTTGCTATTCACTTCAGTAACTTTTAAGTATGATCACCAAGGGAAAGGCCTGAAGTTGTGTCAGGGAGGTTTAGGTTGGATATAGAAGAAGGTTGTTCACCCTGAGGGTGTTTGGGCACTGGAACAGGCTCCCCAGGGAAGTGGTGACAGCACCAAACCTGACGAAGTTCAAGAAACATTTGGACAATACTCTCAGGCACATGGTGTGACTCCTGGGAATGGTGCTGTAAGAGGCTGAGAGTTTGACTTGATGATCCTTGTGGGGTCCTTCCAACTTGGCTTATTCTGTGATTCAGTGTAAAGTGTTGAGAAGCTCTGCTTCAGTCATGACTTGGTTCTACAGGTTTTTTTTAGTCACCATCCAATGCAAGGAAATATTTGGAGTGAAATATTTCACTGGTGAATATAGATTTTTTCCTGTGGGAGTCAAGTGTCCTGGGAGATAAAAGGGGTATGGCAGTAGTTTTCATGTGCTCATGTTGCAGTTTCGGTGAATATCCACGGACCCAAAGATATGAACATTTGGCAACAAATGCCAATTTATTTTTGTATATATCTAAGTTTCCCTGTCTCAGGCTGAGTGATAGAGTAATGTCCAAGTTATTATTACAAATGCATGAGTCAACTTTCAAAGGTAATTGACTACAGGTATCAATGGAAAATAATTTCAGGTTTGTGTGTTTAATTACAGTCCTAGAGAATGCATGATGATTTTATAGTGTAAAGTCATTCAGCTACTTGATTGTTCATCTTCACTTTGGTCACATGATACTGAGATACAGATGAAAACGGAGAGAATTTTAAAGATCTTTTCTTTCTGAACATAAATAGCATATATAGGCTGAGTTCTGATTTTTAGAACAATTTTTAAAATTAACTTCTGGAGTCAAAATACGACTTTATTGAAAGCAATTTGTACCTTAGCTTTAGATTTCCAATGTAACATCCAGTTAAACTAGTAAAAGAGTATTTAGGTATTTAGGAAGGTCAACTATAGCCATGGGATGCTAAATTGTTTCTGTTTCAATAGAAACAGAGAGGCTACTTCACAAGACGTTTCACAATATGGACTCAAATGTTCTGAATATTCCTCACACGGGACATTTTCCCCTACATTAACTGTAGAAGACATCTAGTAAGACCAGGTTTCTGAGGCTAAAGTGACTTTCTGGATATCCATTTTATTTCCTCTTTTTAGCCTAGTTTGTAAAATTAATTTTCTCAAATTCCAGCAATATTTATTAAGGTTAAAAAATATGTTGTTGATATATTTCACTCTACATATGAAATTTAAGACAAGATTCCTCCAACCTTGCAAGTACAAATTGAGAGATGAAGGTCCATAACATGTTTCAATGTTTAATTTATGGAATTTACTGAAAAGTTCATGGGCACCCATGACTGTTCTGATGAAATCTCCCAGCACGAGTAAAACACTGCGTATAAGTAGACCCATATGTAGTGTCAGACAGGATGGAAACTGAGCCACATGAAGCATAAATTGTGACTATAATTAGCAATAGCAGAAAAACAACTTTGCCTGTGTTTAATTTATTCAGCTATGGAGAGCTGTAGAAACATTGTGCTTATATTGCTGTAAATATATCCCTATCAAGTCAACATAATTAAGCCTGGACAGAATATTTTCAGCAATAATAAAACAGAGGCAGATTGATCAAAGTCTGTTGTATAATCCAAATCAGTAGAAGTCATTGAAACCCACAGTTTTCACTTAAATTTTCAGCTGGAAGGTATATGAAATTTATATTGTCACACTGGAGGTAATAATTTCTAAATGAAAGCAATTAAAAAAGAAAGAAGCAGAAACCTAAAGTGTAAATCAGTTGGTGTTTTATATAAAAAAAAATCCTGACAATAGTAGTTTTGGTAATAAGTCTAAAGGGTAAGGGGTTTTTTCCTGAAGTAGAAAAAAAGCAGTGCTTAAAACTTGCCATGAAATAGAATAGGCAGGTGCAAATACATCAGAATTTAAATTAATTTAAATTTATTTATATTTAAACAACAGTTTTAAATTCTTTGATTGAATACATTTACGTTACTGCAGCAAATTTAACTGCATTTTAGAATTCAAATAATTTGCCACTGAAGTAAGTGATGATCTTGCTCTTGGCCAGAGTAGATTTAGGATCAGAAACTATGTTTGTGGCAGGCAAATCTGTGAGTACCTCTTTTTCATGTCAGTGAATGATCTGATAATACCCCTGATGCATTTCACAGCAAAGAACCAAGTAAGGAAAATTACAGTTTTTGGCAGTCTCTGTTTCATTCTTGCTTGACTTGCAGGTGTTCTCTTGCTTTCAAATACTTGTGGTGTGAGCATATTTTCAGGGTAGATGAAATTAAGGCTTTCCTGCTATTGAAAGGGAAAAAAAAGTAATTAACATTCCTTCTTTAAAGTGCAATGGATAACAAAGAGTATATGTTATTGCTTTTTCAAAGATGTTAATTTTTACATTTGAATTTTTACATCTGTTTTTAAACTACATGCAGAATCACTTTATTCTATCTTGATAGTGTTAAGCAATACTTGTTTTATTTCTTTACATTTTTAAAAATTGCAAATAAGTTTTGTCTCCTTTTGATGAAGTTTTTCTCACATTCTTGTCTTTTATGATCTTAACAGTGTTTTGTTTAAAAGCAAAAGCCAGACTGGCAGTGTTGCATCGGGATACATAGGAGAAAATTCCGTTTGTTTCTATACATTCCTCATATGTTTGGTTGTGCATGGTACTGGAAAGCACGTATATGCAATGTTGCCTCTGGAGTACTGATATTTTTTCTTCACTATCCTGTCAAAAATTTATGCCACAGTACCTCTGGCAATAATCTGAAAGGGTCAGGCTGTTGAACATATAGAAATAACATAGCTCTTCTTTAGCTCTACCTGAGAACAGTTGGTAAATCATCTTTAGAAAAACAGAGGGTTTGTAGGTTTTTTTTTTTTGAGAGAGACATTCCTGAAAGTTTCTTCAAGGCCGATTGGAAGAAAATGAAAGATAAAATTCATAGGCCATGAGAAGGCCATTTAACTGTCTTGTTAAATGGCATTATGGCAATTACAATGATCTAAGACTAGATTTGGAAAAAAACAATAGAAGCAAATAATCTATTAATCTATTTCTCATCTTTTTTTTCTGCCTTTTCTGATTTTATTCACAATGTCCCAGAAAAAGTTGCTTCCCAAAAATTATTATAAATTACTTAATAAATGTTTAATCCAAAACTGACGTTCAGAGTAAGAAGTCTATAAATGCATTCATATGTCACAAAGCATTTTTATGCAATCTGCTTGCATAGATTGCAAATAAATATTTAAAATTTATTTTCCACAGATATACAAATCCATAATATTTTGAATTTATTCTTTCTGTATGTACATGTATTTTCTTATATTTTCAATTTTCTTTAGTTTAGGAGCTAAACTCCCCAGTCCATCTTTAAGATTTGGTAAAAATTTAATGTCCAGTTAGAGATGCCAAAGGAGATTTGTGGCTTACATATATCAATTGCATGGAAGTTTCTATTGACTTAAGACCTATACATCATAAGTGTCAATACAACAAGAGTGATACAAAGTGTTACTTTTTTAAAAAATGAAGGTTTACTATTTATAATTGCTTTTTTACTTACCTTGTATACCTACAGAAAGTCCTAAGGAATGTATACTCTTGAACTTTGGGGCCCTTAAAGTGGTACTAGGTAGGAAATCACTACAACTGTTCAGACATATATAGCAATTTTTGACTCAAGGTATGTTAATGCTTTGCACACATGTATTTTCCCACTGTCACAGATAATAAGTAATGGTACTTTCCACCTATGTAGCAAATTTACATCCATTAGATAAGCAAACTGAGGTAAAGAAAAACAAATGGCAATGCCACAATCAAGTTCTGACTCAGTGGCAGAGCCATTTTTGAACTCCAGTCTTCTGACATCTGAAGTGCACCAGTGTTGACTCCCATGCACAACATTACTTTTAATATTAAGATAAAGTGAACACAGAGAAATAAAAACCTGGTTGTGGGAAGCTGACTTAAAATTGTATTCATATAGCGTTCACACAGCGCGTATGATAGGCGTTAACTATTGTCTGATAAGCTGGTGACAAGGATGCACTGCAATGACAGAAGGGGAAAGCATGTTATTACATCATTTGTACTGAAGCTGATTTTATTCTATTTTTCTATGCTCAGTTGTCCATATTTGCTGTCTCTTCACTTAGTTCAGCTTCCAGAAATGATAAGAAGTAGAGGATTGATTGTGTTGTCTGGTGCAGCTGTGATCAGTCTAAAGGACAAAATCTAAACTGTCAAGATTCAGTGTGAGGCTAAAAAAGGCAGTAACCAAGAAAGTGGAAGTGTTTATAGAACAGCATATATTATAAAATCTTTGCAATCAACTAAGTTGAAGGGTATTTTTACTCCTTTTTTTTTTTCTTAAGTATACAGAAAGGATGGTTCTGTAGGTAGATTAACTAGATGTTAGGAAACAAAGTTAAAAATCCAAGTCCATTTCTAATTAATCCAGATGCTTCTGTTAGGACAAGAGAATTTGGGAATGACTATTACTATTTCAGGCATCTAGGGGTACATAATAACCCTATAGTTGTGTCATAACAGTCAGGCAGTTGATGTTGTCCAAAAAGAGGAAAAGGCATATCTGAAACTGCTGTAGAAACACTTTAGAAAAAAGTACTTTTGCTGGTTTTTTCTGCCTCTGCGTTCCAAGACGTGAGCTGTCTTAAAAGGAAAGGATTTAGGGCAAACAAGAATGGAGGATGCATTTATCCAAAGCCTTTTCTCTTATTTCCTATTTTCTGATTTTAATCTGTTGCCTTTAGCACCAAGACTTCTGCATTTTACACCATTTTTCTATTCTTTCAATGTATAGGGAGCCCCGAGAGTGGATTATATTCATAGACAGCTATAAAGAGATGGTACACTGATATGTGACACCTAGGGTACCTAAATTCTTTTCTATTTAGTGAGTGTAATGGAAGGAAAAATACAAGGGATACAGCTAAACCACAAACAAAAAACTACTCTCAAGTATATAACTTAGACATAGTAAATATTATACCAGACTCCAGGCTGCCAAAGACCACCTTTACAGTGATCCTCCATAACTTTAATTTTTTGCCAAAGTCATCACATATAATAAAAGCACACCTGAATTCTTTAACATCACTAGCATAAGTATAGAGTTTTCTCAGTGTGTTTCATGTCCCTTTTCCTTCTGGGTGTCAATATCAGCATTGCAGAGTGTTGGTGAAAAATTTACCATGCTAGAATAGTGAAAGAGATATTTTGGATAAGGCTCAGATATTTCTTTGTAAATAAGGATGAAAATTCAAAGAAAAATTCAATGAAAATAACCGATTTTCAATAGATTGTTGAACTCTCATTTAGATGGTAACATTAAATATCCCTTCTTAGCTGTGCTACTTCAGCATTTCGAATTGGAGACAGAATGTCAGAACTCCTATATAAGTTACTGTAAAATACTGTGGTTCATAGAATGCCAAAAAATGTTAAAAATTGTATATAATAGTATAAATAAGTATTGCAATTGAGATGGTTGCACTGCAGTGATACTAAAGAAGGCAAAACAAATCAGGAAAAAATAGCTATTTAACACCATATGACAATGTGTGGGAAGCTGGCATGAAGAATTAAGACCTTTTGAACTGGCCTATCCTGTCCAAATATGCATTTATTATCTTCATTGCTCTGCTTTGTGTTTTATATGCTGAACAATGATTCAGTCTCTAAGGTTCTCCTTTAAGATTATCCTTTGGAAGTGGGAAAAAAATAAAGAAGAGGAAAAGGAGAGGCTTGTACAGCATTTTGTCATAAACTCAGAAATGCTGACACTGCTTGTTAAACCCAATGCCAGCACATACTCCTGAGAACTAAGTAGAATAGTGATAAACACTATTCAAAACCTTATTCTTGAAATGTGTTGCAAATTACAGTCTCACCCTTCCTGCAATTCTCCTAGTATGGATTTTGCTTGTTTCAAGTCAGAGTTTTTAAGAATATTTTAAGAATATAATAAGCAGATATGGATTGGAGAACATTTCAGATACAGATGCTGACTTTCATTCAAAAGAAAGCGCTGGATCTGAAAGAAATCACAGTATTATAGACTGGAATCTAATGGGATCACAATAAAATGGATGTGTGTCAGATACTCTCTATAAAAGAGTGGGAGAAAAGAAACTGTATGAAGGATTCACCCCAAGATGAAGTCCTTTCTAGGTCATGCTGTGTAGGAATCTGTAACGGCAAAGGGGTTACACATGCATGTGTGTGTGTGTGCGTGTCTGTGTGTGTGTGTGCACTTATAAATTTATTTTAAATAATAAATTCATTAAATTTTTCTGATATACAATAACTTTATCATTATCTCATTAGATTCCAAACTATATTACTGTGATTTGTTTTCCTTTCCTGCTAGACATCACAGCTTTATTGCCACTTTCCTCAGTTATCTCTCATATTTCTCTCTTTCAGCTTTCCTCTCTTTCAGTAGGTACAGCATCTGTTTGCACAGGTAGATTTCAAGAGGTAGTGTGTCTATATTAATGTTCTCATGAGTGCACCTTCAAAGCAAGTCTCACAGGTGTCTCCACTTGGCTTTGGTTCTCATAGAGGAATGGTCCCAGACTCAAAAAACTGGATTGCAGGAATATGTGACCTGCAGGTCACTCGTATTTCATTCCTGCTACAAATGGACGTTCAATTTCCAGGAACAAACTAGAGAAAAAGGTTTTAGAGATGTGGGCTTCTCAGCATGATTTTCACACACTGCCCTTTTATTATGTGTTTTGCTAATGTGGATATATGCTTGGAATCACAGAATATTCTAGGTTGTAAGAGACCCACAAGGGTCTCTTAGAAGTAGAAGTCCAAGTCCTGGCTCTGCATAGAACAGCCCCAAGAATTACACCATGTACCTGAGAGCATTGTCCAAATACTTCTTGAATTCTGGCAGGCTTTGTGCTGTGACACTGTAAGAAATATATGAAGAAAAATGTGGAGAAGCTTGGTTCCTCCAATATCTGGTCAATTATGATGTTTCTTCTTGTGTTGTCTGAATAACTGATAGATATTCTTTTGCTGTTGTAGTTACTAGTTCTTCTAATATGCGACCTCTTGAGCCTTCAGAGTCTTCAGGGAACAGCATAAAGGATGAAAATGACTAAGAAACCTCTTTGATTTCTGCTCTCAGAATGTTTACATTTTACCACTCTGTGGCTAAGATTTCTTGAAATAAGATATCTTAGTGATGAAAGATTCTGCTTTTTTTCTGTCCGTAGATTATAAATCTGTGAACACTAAGAAGTCTTAGCTGCAGAGCTGTTCATAGACAATTTTGAAAAGCCCAGTTTTGCTAATCATCATTATTCCATAAAAGTGTCAACCTCTCCTCCAACTCCAATCCCATATGCTCTTGATCACAATCTTCTGCCTTTCATCAAAGGGGGCCCTAAATGAACACCAGTCAGTCCGTTCCCCCCAGAGCAGTTCACCCAAGTTCAGTGATAAGTTGTAAAAGGCCAAAGAAGGAAATCTGCTTTGTATCTGTATATTTTCCTAAACTTAAAAAACCTTCTAACCTGATGATTTAAAAACTGCTCATGAATTTATAATCTCCTTATGTTGGACATAGAAAAGAAATGGAAGCCCCTGATGTTGTGTTGAGGTGTCCTTCTAACTATTCGCTTCCAAGAAAACAACCATTTGATTTTCATTTTACTTTTAATTATTTTCTTAGTAGTCCTAGGATAGTATTAGGGAAATCTAAATTGGAACCATAAAATCAAAACCTCAAAATATCAGAGATCTGGTTACTAAGTTATTTAAAGCATCTCAAACCTGTTGTGGGCCAGGAACTAAATTAAATACTGTAATTAGTAAGAACAGAAAATAGATTTGTACAACTATATTTATACTGAAGCTTCAAAGAAACTCAGGTATGGTTCTTACCATCTTCAACTTTTTCAACCCATAGAATCATAGAGCTGTTTGTCTTGGAAGGAACTTCTTCAAGGTCATCTAGCTCAACCTCTCTGTTGTTTCACTAGAAAGGTAATGTCAATAACTAAACACGAATTGAAACAATGTGCTATTAGCTCTACCTGTTTATAAATTTTCTTTATTCGCCAGTTTTAGTTGCTTATGGCCGTCATTACCTATTTGCATGCTGCATTTAAGTTTTATAAAATTCTCGACAAGAACATGAGGTTTTAAGTTGTACTTCTAACTTTTTGATGTTCCTTAGAAGAAATAGAAACAATATAGGTCCAGCTTCTCTGACGGTGTAATTCATCATAGCAGCACACATTTATAGCAGCTGAGCATATCTCACAGTAATTCCATTCTCTCTCTGTTATACGCTGTCTGTATCAGTCTTCTGTACTGGTGAGTTAGTTTAACCAACATCTATGGGGACTTTCCATTTTTTCAATTAAAAGAAAGGTCATTAGGGGTAGAGTTTTGAGAAAATACAGAAAGCAGTGTAGGAAAAGGTCTTAAGCTCATAAATGTTCTTAATTATATATTGTGTCCTTAGTGCAAAGAATTACCTTCAGGTCATTCTTTCTTTTTTATCAGAATAAATCACCATCATCATCTATTCACTTGTTCATTCAATTCATGACATAATAGTGTCAGAGGTGGTACAGAATATATACATATATGCTCAAATTCCAACACAGTGACCCAAATTGTGTTTACAGCTGCCAAGCAGACCGCCACAGACATTTAACAGAAAGGGTTTATTTTAGAGGAATATTTGTTCCTGTGAAGGGAGGCAAATGGAACAGCAGCTTAGTGAAGCAGACCAAGAAACTGGATTCAAGACCTATTTATATCTTATCTGAAAATAAGTTTGAATACCTCATGTTAGTGTTTATTAGAAAAATAACACAGAATATGTCCCAAATGACAATTTTTACTTCAAATTAAGGTGATACTGGAAAAGAACAGTGTGTTAAATGTCATAACTGAAGTGTCTCATCAGAATTGCACTTTCACAGGAGAAAACAGAAGGAACAAAAATTTCGTACAGTAAGCTTACCCAGTTGTAGTGAGTTGATACCTGTAGTGGCCAGATACCAGGTAGTCACTAAAGCCGCTCTTTCAGTCTCCCTCTGCAACTGGACAGAGGAGAGAGAAAAAAAAAACCTCAAAACAGTTAAGGATTCATGAGTAGAGATAAGAGCTGGGAAAGGGTAGTTACTGTTTATCTTCACAGGCAAAACACACTCAAAGTGGGGATAGTACTTAAATTTATTGCTAACAGGATAAGAGTTAGAAATAAAACAGCCTTAAAAACACCTCCCCCCCCACACCTTCTTCCTTCCATGTTCTCCCTCTTCCCTCCCAGCAGTGCAGGGGGATGGGGAATGGGGGTTATGGTCAATTGTTGTTTCTACCACTGCTCAGGAAGAGGAATCCTTCCCCTGCTCCCCTGGGGTCCAGTCCTTGACTGACCTCTCCAGCATGAGTCCACCCCTCAGGCAGCAGTTCTTTCCAAACTGCTGTCCCATGCGTCACTCCTCCACGGAGTGCAATCCTTCAGAGATGAGCTGTACCGACATGGGTCCCCCACAGGGCCACAAGTCCTACCTGGGAAAAATCTACCCCAGTGTGGGTTTCCCTCTCCATGGGTTTCAGGTCTCTGGCAGGACCCTGCTCCATCTCGGGCCTCCCATGGGTCACAGCCTCCTTCATGCGTCCACCTGCTCCAGCATGGGCGCCTCCATGGGCTGCAGGGGGGTCTCTGCACCCTGATGTCCCTCCATGGGCTGCAGGGGCACAGCTGCCCCAGCCTACTCTGCACCACAGGCTGCAGGGGCCTCAGCTCTGGCACCTGGAGCACCTCCTGCCCCTCCTTCTACACTGACCTTGGTGTCTACCTTGTTGTTCCCATGCTCTCAGTCTACTCTTCCCTGGCTGCCATTCTTTCTGCACAACAACCTTTTTTTCTTAACTATGTTATCACAGAGGCGTTATTATTACTCTTGATTGGCTTGGCCTTGGCAGGAAGCGGCAGGAATTCTGTCATGGAGCTGGCTGGCATTGGCTCCATGGGACAGGGAAAGCTTCTAGCAGCTTCTAACAGAAGCCACCCCTGTAACACCCCCTGCTACCAAAACCCAGCCACAGAAACCCACTACACCAGTATTTTTGCAAATTGGAAGAAAAAACCTCATTGTCTGTACAGAATCATTTCATCTCAAAGTTTCAGTGTATATACACTGTTCTTAAGGAAAATCATTTAGTTCCATCCTTGACAGCACAATAATTATGGACAGTAATAGCAGTCAAAAGTTTTAAGCTCAACTACTGGATTTTCTGAAGAATTTTTTGAAGAATTCCTATGTAATATATCATCATCATCCTGTCAGTCAGTCATGGCTTGGCTTCACGAATGAAGATTTCAAAGGGCTCTACCCAGGCTTGCTACAGGCTCACTTGAAAAGGCCAATGCGTGACAGACAAGTCCGGTTGCAAAAGGCACAGCAGAGGGACTCCCTCTGGTATCGACTGGACGTGATTCTTTCTGCATTGTCTTTTCTCCTTGAGAGTGATCCTGGGTGAGTTCTCAAAGGAGGCAGCAGCGTTATAGGTAGTATGTAACATATATCTGTGTCATATTTGCAAAACAGGAGAATTTTACCTTTGCACAGTGCATCTTTACAAGCCTACTGGGGACTGCAAAGGTTTGGTCAGAACAGCTCTGGTATATCTGATTTCACAGTGCATGTAACATATGTAACATAAAGTCACTCTGCAAGTTCAGAATAGCTTTCAGGTGTTGGACTTGCTAAGTACCTGCAGATCAGCTGCATAACACATGTACATCCAGCACACATACCTTGTGATCCTGAGCTCATCAGTCATCGCCAGATATAACCTATAAAAAATACAAAGTGTTCTTAAGTAAATTTATCTGCTATCTCATGGATAACAACGTGACATTGAGCTTCAATCTCCACATTATGGATATGTAATGACGCAATACCTCCATACAAAGAACTTAGGAAACACAGATAATGAAACACATCTCCATAAACAGACACTCTTCAGAAAAAACTGTTAATACAGTAGGTATTTTTACTGCAATCAATTTTTTTTCTTTTTAATAGCTAATTATTTACATTTTTTCAAACCAATCCCTTAGCAGAAACTCAAGAAGCAAACAAACAACAAAAAAAGTCCACATTACCAATTATTATAACTGTATTGGATGTTGTTTATGCAGCTCAGTCTGTCTTTTTTTTTGCTTCTGAAAAGTTATAGAGAAATTAGTTTTCTCCTTATACTGTTATAAGTTTCAAAGCAGCAGGTATCTCACAATCAACCCAATTTTCAGAAATGTAGTTGGACAGTAATCTAGATAAGTATTCAGCATTTATGTTGTGAATCTAGTTTAAGCTTTTTCTAAGTTGACTCATTCCTAATTTAATTACAAAAAAAAAAAAAAAAGAAAATGCAGCAAGCAGTTTGAGATGACACCTGACCTCCATTTCTGAATAAGTGCCCAGGTTGATAATTAATCCTGTTTAAGTTCATAGACATGTAAACAAAAAGCTATTAATTTAGGAAATAATAATTCCTCTTAATTAGAAATAATTGACACATAATTGCCTAATCTTTGTGTTTTTTTTTTTTTTTTTTACTTCATGTTAAATAAGGCCTACTGCAAGACAGAAATTTAGGTTGGGCTTCTGTCCTTAGTGAATGATCCTAACCTTAGCATTGTCAGCGGGATTTCTTGCATTTGCTTCATTGCAACAGGCCATGGTCTCCCCAGAAGCAACAAGCCATGGTAACACTTAATTCCAACACTTTCAAGTCACTTTTTGAAGTGGCACCTTAGATATATTTAGGCTGTTCTATCGATGTCTTGAATATGAACTATAATCTCATTTCAACTGAGTGAGCTTATAAAAGATATTTTTGTACTAGATGATTTTTATTTCTAACTATGGCTACTTGATAATAGAAGCATAAAGAATTTTAAGGTGTTCCAGCCCTTCTTTGACATTCTATTGTTTGTTTTGCAGGACTCGTTCTTTGATAAATGGGCACTGCAGAAAGGAAGGCTTGTTTTATTACATGTTGTAGGTTAAGAAAGCACAGCATCATTATACATTGTCCCTTGTTTCTCAAAACATCTTAGTGATGCATGTTGACATATGTAGAAGTGTTTTGAGTTCCCAAAGTAGCAATTTAGTATGGATTCTTATAATTTTGCTAATATAGCTGAATCTGGATCAAAACCATCCTTCAGATCCTACCTTAACTAAAACTCATCTACAGTAGGGTATTCCATGACACACACTTCTAAGATACAGGATACAACCCTTCCAATGCCTGTGTTTCCTGAATACTGACAATATTCTTGTATTTAGAAAACTACTGTGCATGCCAGATATTATCTATAACTTGCTAAAACATTCTAAAGTTGCCTCTGAATGAGTAAAATAATCATTCTCTTAAAAAAATATAACCTGAGCTAAGTAAAATGTATTAATGACTGTAAAACATCTTCTGTGAAAAGATGAAAAATCACATATGGACTGTCAACCAGGATGTCAATTTACAATGTAATAGGACTCAAAGTAACAAAACTATAAATTGATGTCCCATCAAGTGATGCTTTTATTGGCTAGGAATGTGAGTATGGTAAGACTTTATCTAGAATTGATTAGTCATATAACAAAGATATTTAAATCCTTTGGTACTTCTATGTAAGTTGTAACTTACAACTATGTAACTCCTAGAAACATTATGTGATACTATTTTCATTTTTGACAGCAGTCTCTAGGGGTTAGTACATTAGAAAGCAACAGACAAAAATGTTATTTTAGAGGTTTGCTATGCTGTGGAGAGTTTATGATGTTCTAGAGTTCTTATGAGTGACAATGATGCATCAATTTTCTGTTGATGTCAAATATTTAATGGAGTCAATGACTAATCTCAAGAAGTTTGATTAACAAGCAGAAAAGGGAGGTTTTCTGATTCATGTGTTCCCCTTGAAGTGTTCCTCTTGTAGTAAACTCACTAAACCAAGTAAGATATCAAAAGTTTTTCATCTTTTCTAGAATCTAGTCCATTGTAATAGCCAAGCCCTTTTTCACTGATCACTCCAACCAAACGCTGAGAATCCCTTCAGTGAAACACTAGATTCCCAATTGTGAAACAACTCTAAATCAAATTACCCATCTTTTTTATTTTTTTTTCTTCTTTTACAATTAAGTAGATTGAAATCATAGGCCAGTTCTGATCTTGCTTTGCCCATCTTTGTTGCCACTGTTCAGGGAGGAACAATTATTTTATCTTTCACTTAAGAATATTATAATTATTTTACCTAATTGCCTTCCCTAGGAATAATTCTCATCATCATCTGTCTGCTCCTTGTACTGGAAATGCACTTGTGAGTCACTGAGAGAGACAGGAGACCTATCTTTAAGCAAAAAGCAGAAGTTCAAGCCACTTTGTTGTCCATCCAAGTAACCACAGTGGAAGACCTTGATGTCTCACTCATAGTGCTTTGTATCAACAGCATATAGGTGTAACTGACTGCTAACAACTTTGATCTCTGAGGAGGCTTTTGGAATTACATTTTGTCGCATTACTTTCTGGAGGTACTGTGCATGGCACCTTCTTCCAATCTAGGGGTTTGCTTACCTTTTTTAAAATATAGCTACATTGTAGACAAAACACCTACATATCCCACCATGTCATGACTAGTATAGTTATCTGGCACCTTGAAATAAATGAAGAGAGATAAGTAAATACTAAACTCTAAACTGAATTCCTAATCTTTTTAAAATTAGGAAGATTTTGCTTTGTTCTCTTTTATTTTTTGATAATGACCTTGGAACAAAGAATTTATTCTTGACTATGCTACTGATCTACTGTGAAGTCTTAGGTGAGTAACTTAATTCCTTAGAGCTGTAGTTTGTTCACTATCAAGTAAAATATTATTATAGCCATTTTCTTGGCTTAACAAAACTAATGGTTATAATGTTCTGTGAGATTTCTGGAGAAAATACCTTTAACTGCAATTATATTCTTTTATGGGGAGCCCCTGGTGGTCTAGTGGTTAAGGATACGGCACTGTAACTGCCGAGGCCCGGGTTCGATTCCCGGTCGGGGAAACTCCCCGGGTAGGTGGAGCCCGTTAGCCCTGTAAGGCAATCCACCTACGTCCTGAGGACCTCGCTGCCACTGTCCAAGCTCGCTTGGCCCCGGCAGATGAACCTCAGGATTAAAGGGTGGGCTCAGTTCTGCGCACACTGTGTCCCACCTAAAATAAATCCAATGCGCAGGCTGGAAGGCGTACAAAGACCTTCCCCAGATCTTCGTTAGCGAAGTCTGGCCATCATCATCATCATTCTTTTATTATCACTATAACACCCCATGTGTGTTCTATTCAGCAACTGAAATCGTGTAATCTTTATTTTTCAAGCTAACAATCCATATGTAACATAATGACAGAAACTGTTGCAGAAATCTTAGGTAGATAAACAGACACAAGAAAGAGTTTAAAAAGCAGAGTCAAAGAGATGCAGTACAATGAGAAAGATTCCAATTCTGAGCATCAAAACATAAATGGGGGGTGGGAGAGTGGAGAGAGAACTTAAAAGTGGTAGGTTGATTCAGACCACCTTTGGCATTACATTTTTAAGTCCTGAAAAGTAGCTAAACCAAAGATGAAATACAATCTAGCTTCATGATAAAGCAGATACTGATAAAATCCATCTTCGTGTTACAAGTGAGAATCATCCTAGTATAAAACCTACTGTCTTCAGTAGAGTTTATACCAGATATGAGATTGGCCATGGATGTTAAAAGCCACTACAGTACAAGCTGAAAAGGTCTTTCCGAAAGATAACAATTTTATTTGCATGCAGAAGGATGGGTAACAGACATCTGGCATAGCAGGAGTGAACAGCAGCAGTGGCAGCATGAGCAGCAAATTTTGTTATTATTAGCAATTCAAATACAGGTATCAGATTGGTTTTGTGTTTGAATCATTCATCAGGGTTGCTCCAAGGCTAAAACTTTCTTTCTGGAAGTTTTGCAAAATTTCATTCAAAAGACTTCTTTTCTCCATACAGTGAAGAAGAAGGCAAAAGAAGAGACAAAAACACGTCAAAAAATATATTCTAAGAGTATTAAGATTTTCTGATGTTTGAAACACAATTGAAGCATTATTCCAGTCTAAAAATTCAGGGTAGTTCCAGTTCTGTAGAATATTCTGAAATAGGTTTCTCTCAGACAGTTCTCTGTGTATATGTGAAGCTTTCAGTGATTTGCATGCTTGGAAGAATCATCTGCTTTTCATCTTTGTTATTAACACTCCAGCAACTGTCTTGTTAGAAACCCTTATTCTGTTATTACAATGCACAGACTTACTGCAAATGGCTCTCTCTGCTTATGTAATGATCTTTCAATACTGCATCCTACTAAGACAGTCAATTACTAGCCATTCTCCCCTGCCAGAGCAATGAAGCATTTATGTACTTGAGATATTCATGTCTGGAGCTTTAGTTTTAAATCTAAGAGCTCCCCTCACCTTCTGAAATTCCTTGCTTTATCAAGTGATTTTGTTATATAAAGCCATTATTGAAGGAAAGACTCTTTCATTATTCATCACTTGCTATCACCAGAAGTCTTGAAAGTATAATAGAAAACAGTCTCTGTTTTAACATTCAGCAAGATAGATAAACCATTATCTCAGTACATTAGGAGAGACACGGACCAAGTATATCACATCTTTAGCATCCCTGAATGCTTGAATGGAAATCTGAGGCCAGATGTAGATAAGTAGCCAGAATCATCTTGTCTCTGTAAAAACGTATGACTGGGTAGTCATAAAAAACGGTATGACTGGGGAGCTGGAAAATTTTGGAACCACACTTCCAAAACACCCATTCCTATAACTTAGAGAGCAAAAAATGAGTAGTCATATGCCAGACTGAATTAGTTTGGTGAGCTGACCTGGCTGGATGCCAGGTACCCACCAAAATCGCTCCATTACTCGCCTTTCTCAGATGGACAGGGGAGAAAAAATTTAATGAAAGGCTCATGGGTGGTGATAGGGACAAGGAGGGATCCCTCACCAACTACCATCACTGGCAAAACAGACTCAACTCAGGGAAATTAAGTCAATTTATTACCAGTCAAATCAAAGCAAAGTAATGAGAAATAAAACTGTTTTAAAACACCTTCCCTCCTGCCCATCCCTTCTTCCCAGGCTCACTTTCAGATTTTTTCTATCCCCTCCCCCCCCAGCACCACAGGGGGATGGGGAATGGAGTTGCAGTCAACTCATCACATATTGTCTTTTCCAATCCTTCCTCCTCATGGGGCGTTGTATGAGATCACTGGAAAACCATAATTTATTACTAAAAATTGAATAAATATGAAAAAAAGCCATTAAGATCCTCATTTTAAGTTTCTAATCTCTCTTGATTTTTTTTAGTGTTATAAATGCCATGGTGTCATTAGAAGTCTCAATAATCAGTTTATGTTTGATTCACATTCACAGTTTTAAGATTATCACTGTACTGAAGAATGAAAAATTGAATTAGTGAAATGCGGAGAGGCAGGAAAAAGGAAGAAAGAACTGAAGGAAGAAAGGAAGAAAGAAAAGATTCTGATCCTGAAAAAAAAAAAAAAAAGCTGACAATTTAGAATAATCTACCATTATTTTTAAATTTTCAGGCAATTTTAAACATATTTTATGTAGGTTTTGACCTTAATGCAGAAATGAAACAGAATCTAAGTTATTTGTATATTGACAGTTACATCTGTTTCCCATCTAAACTTAAAAATTCTTGAATTAATTCAGCTTCCTGCATCTCAGATAGTTTTGCTTTCTGCTCCACCTCCAAATACCAATACTTATTATGAGGCCTTTTACAAGTCAACTCCATTCATGCATAACATAGTATTACAACAAACAGGAAATATTTGCCTTCTAGTCACTGTATATTTATCATGTGTGGGCTTTGCAATACACTTACACTGTGACATACTTTACCACATTGCTGAATTCCATTAGCCTTCAGAAAAAGCTTGAATAACTCACACAGTGTGATCGTCTTGCTGCTATAATGGATTAATACATGGTATCCTTGGGAAAATATCCAGCCATATTTTACACAGCTGTGTTCTGGTGGGGCTTCAAGGAATTATTTGTAGTGATCTTTTATTTGCAATTCCATAGTTGGTCAAGAAACAAAGTAATATGTGTCTAGTATCTTGACCTCACTTTGCTTACTTCACATCTACCTCAAGAAATAGGTGCATAAATAGGAGTAAAAGATTAATAGTGTCTGCCTAAAAAAGAGTAAGAACACTGAAATAATATTGGGGTATTGTAGCTCAGGAATAAAGTAAATTGGTAGATAGAAAATGGATTCATATTCCTGTGTAGCTTGGCATATATTCAAGAAATGAATTAGGTCACTTTTTTCTGTAGTGCATCGGTAGTACAATAAATTGACAATGAAGATAAGCAGAAAATCCACATGGGATTTGTAGTTCTTCACTTGTTCAGCATATCAACTGCTATTGCCATTTGTTTATAGATTGTCATTTTTATTTTATTTTTAAATATAGGAAATCAAAGTGCTTTTTTTGATTTATCTTCCTTCCAACAGGAGCTTCAGTTTAATTTCTAAGCTCCTGTCAGTAATTATTCTTAAGTTGCAGTTTTTTATTTGTACACTGTAAGCTTTACCATAGGTACCTGTATGGAATGGGCTCTAGGAATTTTGCCACAACCAAATCAGTGAGGACAGAACTGCTATTTCATCCTTCCAGTCACCATATTCAATTCCTTCTTTAAAATGTGTTACAAATCCCTCATACTGCATTAAAAAAAAAATCAATTCTAGCAAGTGGAGTAGCTTGATTTAAAATGTCTGAGAAGAAAAGTCAAAAATCAGGGAATAAAAACCATTATGTTTTCTCCAAGTGTGAGTTTCCAAAGAGCTTCTTTTATGGCATTCCATAATGTTGTTGTTGGACATGTACTGATTAGACTAATCACCATCCTATTTGCCCATCTCCTTTCCAAAGTGAGAAATTCACCTCTCAGTCCAAACTTTTACAAAAAGCTCAAGTTAAAACCAGAAGGTTCAAAACTAGTGATTAACTAAGCTAGTGATTGTGGAATTCACATCCTCAGATTCAGTGTCATGGGGAACAATTGATGACAATAAGGGGGTTCCACAAGGTTCTGTCTTAGGTCCAGTGCTCTTCAACATCTTTATAAATGACTTGATTTAGGACTGGAAGCATTACTGAGCAAGTTTGCAGATGATACAAAACTCGGAGGAGCTTTTGACTCCCTTGGAGGACAGGGAGGCCCTGCAGAGAGACCTCAACAAATTAGAGGACTGGGCAGTCACCAACCATATGAAGTTCAACAAGACCGGATTCTGCACCTGGGATGGGACAACTCTGGATATTCATACAGACTTGGGAATGAAATGCTGGGGCATGAAAGCAGTGTTGTGGAAAGGGAACAGGGGTCCTGGTCAATGGCAGGTTAAATGTGAGTCAGCAGTGCCCTGGCAGCCAGGAGGGCCAACCATGTCGTGGAGGGCATCAGGGAAAGCATCGCCAGCCAGTCAAGGGAGGGGATTGTCCCGCTCTCCTCTGCACTGGTGCAGCCTCACCTTGAATATTGTGTGCAGTTTTGGGCACTGTAATATAAGAAACATACTAATCTGTCCAAAGTGTCCAAAGTGTCCAAAGGAGGGCAAAGAAGATGGTGAAAGGCCTTGATGGGCCTATGAGGTCACTTGGTGTGTTCAGCCTGGAGAAGAGGAGATTGAAGGGAGATCTCACTGCAGTCTACAACTTCCTTGTGAGGGGAAGAGGAGGATCTCTTCTCTGTGGTGACCAGAGACGGGACCTGAGGGAATGGCCTGAAGTTGTGTCAGGGGAGGTTTAGGTTGGCTGTTAGAAAAGGTTCTTCACCCAAAGGGTGGTTGAGTACAGGAACAGGCTCCCCAGGAAATTGGTCACAGCACCAAGCCTTACAGAATTCAAGAAACATTTGGATGATACTCTCAGGCATATGTGTGTCTCTTGGGGATGGACGTGTGCAGGGCCAGGAGTTAAATTTCATGATCATTGTGGGTCCCTTCCAACTCAGCATATTCTGTGATTCTGCAACTTTTAACAGAAATAAAGAGATATCAACATGATGGCACTGCAATTCAAAAACCCAACATGAGCAAAGTGTTAAACTGCCAGCATCAACATAGCTCTTTGTGGCAGGAAGTGCAGTACAGCCTGAAAATATTGCATTTGTCAAACCCTGTGCTTCAACAAATTTCCACTCTGTGTTCAATACCAGACAGAGTCAGGTTAAAGCTCACTTTGCTACTCCTATAGAGTTGAAGCTGTCCCTTTGCAATGTGCAGCTGAGGGATGCCCTGTGAGACAGAAAATCCCAGTGCACACCCAACTCAGGCAACAAATCACCCGAGGTACCTCCCTGTTGTACCTGAGCTTACATTACTAGTCCCACGCCAGAAAAAGGCAATGCTAGCACAAATGTTTTATCAGAATGAAATTATATTTACCATGGGTCTTTCATTTCACAGGGACTGCCAATAAAGGATGGAATATTGAATTCCCTCTACATGCACTTTACTTTCGCCATAATGCATGCTATATTCAAAAAATACCAGTGTATCCCACAAGGATGGTCCCAGTCATCTTTTGATAACAATAATAAAGTTACCACTGTTTCCAAAAAATGCTCCAAATTTTTCTTTTGATGACTCTCCAAGAATAAAATATTTTCAGAATAATACGTCTGTTTTGAAGGTCATCTCTTCAGTGTAGCTCTGTGACGTTATTCCAAGTTACAACACAATTTTGACAGTGCCATCTCCGAGTTATCGGTGAAAGTCAGGAAACATAAAATTAGAAGAAAATTTTGTTCAGCCCTTTCAGAATTCAACTATGAGCTTCTGCATTGCAGGAATTGTGTTTGTTAATCATGAGTACAGAAATCGTGGTCATATTTAGAGACCTTGAATGAAGGAGTTCTATATTAAAAAAAAAATAATAAAAAAGGGAGATTAAAAAAAAAAAGAGAAATATGACTCAGTCGGTATCTTCTAAGATTTTAACAGCTGGGTGAATTCCCCACCCCTTTCAATATCATCCATGAGACAGGAAAATTATTCATTTTTTCTGTCCTTCAATATGACAAGCACAAAAATTGTTACTTTAAATGACTGCTTGGACAATTTGCATACTGGAGATTGTAACTGCCTCTTAGAAGCACAGTGAAGTACTTAAAATATTGCTTTAGGAGTGGACACAAGAGAAAATGGTAGGTTAAAAAAAAAAGAGAGAGAGAACAAAATGTGTGTCAAGATCTTTCTACATTTTTTCCTCTATTCAAAAATTTGTTCTTTTGATATCAGAGGCACAACATTTCTGACTTGCTACATTGCACAAATATAGCCAACAATATATATTTTTACACAGTCTTGCAAAAACTGCCTTCACCAAGCAATAACAACACAAAGGGCAGGAGGAAATCTGTGACATTTTCCTAAGGTATATACTACTTAATTGAAAATATTTTTACCTTAAAAACTATGAAGACTGTCATTTTCATCTCCTGCTATGCCTTCTTAATTACACTAAGTATAAGTTTAGGTCAGATTCCGCTAATATGGATTAACCAGATGGAAGGAAACCTAATTTTTCTAAATGTCTAGGAGATAATACATTTTGCAGGTCATAATTTTTAGGCAAGAAGAAACCCAGACAGTATAATGTTTCCTACTAGTAATTTCTGAACAAATTCAAAGTGGTGCTGATGCTGGGATGCAACAGAAGTGTCAGAAATGGGAACACAGCCGGTTTGAAATCTGGCTTGTGTGCTGTTAGGCACCAGGGATGTCCTCAGGCAAAGCAAGAAGTTGCCTAGGGCAAGAGCATGATGAGATTTTGATGGCAAAATCTGCAGAAGTGGCAGAGCAGCTTCTGCAGACAGTAGCCTCCCAAGAATTGCAATGTTCTGCCTCAGCAGTCCTCGGCTACACTCCTGTTTCTGCACATCCAACCTTATCCATTTATCACCCCTGAAGCACTTGTGCTGAGGGGAAACCTATTTAAATATCAGTTTATTCCAGCAGTAGGACCAAAGACAGGACTGAGGCAGAGGGATTATGGTATGGTCCTGTACCTCCTATCTACTTCCTTAAACAGTGTTGCTGTTATATCTCAGCAAAGTACAAAAGTTGGGCACATAGGCACATCCTCACTTTTAGGGGCTATTGTGCTTTATCTATCTCAGAACACTGATTTGGGGGGCTGGGGGGTGGAATTTTCCCTAAAGTACTAATGAGAGGAGAGAAAATGGGTTGAGCACAGAGTAAGAACCTCGATTTTGAGAAACTGGGAGTATGAAGAAGTGGCATATGTCAGTAAAGACAATGCTATCACTATACCAGCAAATTAATATTGTAATCCCTTCTCAAAGGCTAAAAACTAAACAAAACAATTTTTTCCTTTTTCTGTTAAAAGAAAATCTTCTGTATTTCAAGGAAGAAACTGTATACAAATTCTGGATAACATCTATCTAAATGAACCTGTTTCATTAATACGAAGTATTACTCATTTTTTAGCTTGTTTTGAAACAGAATATTAATCCATTGTTTTAATCAACTGTCCATTACTTATGGTGGTTGGTTCCAAAGCAGACATTTCTGCTTTAAAAAACATTTATATTGTATAATGGGATGTCTAACAGAAAACCAAGAATAAAAATGAAAATAGAATAACCAGACTTCAATGTCAATGATTATTAAAAAAAAAAATATTTTTTTACCATTTATTTGCTATTAATTCTGTATTACTTCCTGAAGAGAAGAATTAATAACCCTGGGCTGGATATACATACCTTTGGATATTGAAACGCAGGGAACATCTTCAGAATGCTGTCAGGGGTTAAGACCTGCTACCAAGAAAGTACTTAGGCATTTACTGTGAGAATTAAGACAATAATTCCTGAGTCTCCTGAGCTGGGTTATTTTGTCACCTTACACCTCACATGCACTAACAGCATCAGCTTCTGCAGATGTAGACTACACTTACTTCTAACATATGCTCATGCCCAGAGTCATTACTGGGTTTGGTGTTGAATACACTGCTGGTCAGAGCACTTGACCAGTGCAGAGATGACCTGTGCATGCATTAAAAAGTAAGCCATCTTCATAATAAGGCTGATTCTTGCAAAAAGCAGAAAGACTCTAGAAAAAAAAGCTGCAAACAAGTGATCTCATCTGGTAGTCAATTGCCCAAGGGTCTTAGTTATGGCCTCTCTCAAGTCCCCCAGTCTTGACTTATTGCCTTTCATCTTCAGTGGAAGCTGAACACTCCCCTCTTGCTCTCAGAACAAAACATACTCAGTGGGAAAAATAGTCTCCTGGGAGGACAGCTGTGACTGCCAGCCCAGCCAAGCCAGGAGATAGCCATGAACTTCCTGCTCTCTGTAGAACTAAATTATTTGGGCTGTCACATGAAAGTAGCCTTATCACTCTAGTGACAGACTTTGGACAGTGAAGGCAGGCCTTCAAGCTGTAGATCCAGGTTCAGACAGAAGTTCTTCCTCTGTAACTCTAACCTGGATGCATCAGGGCCAGACAGATTTCAAATACAACGCAGTGCCTAGCCTAAGCAGTCAGCTGTAAAATTTAAATGGTTTCATGCTTAAAGGTGCCGCTCTTCTGAATTCCAGCCAGGCACCATTCACCTCTGCTGATGGACTCACACCGGGTTACTCAAAGACAGGGCTGGGTTGTGCTCTGAAGGACTAAAAGTTCATGTTACTGTGAAAAGCTTTTCCTTAGGCCTTAATTGGCTAGTGCAAAAAGTACTATTTGGCATGATTAGGGATTATTAGATCCACATCCTTTATTAAGGTGATTCATTGAGAAACAGACAATATGTTCTTAACTCAGAAAAATAGACAAGAACACCTCCAAATATACCCACACCTCCCACTGAAGGCATTCTTCCAAAATTAGTGTTTTGCAAGTGATTCCAGTAATACCCTATTTCCCTTTTAAGTCTCTCTACTGGTAGGATGTCATGACTCAAGCATTTAATTATCTAATACGTTATGCAAGAGATAAGAGCTTGTAGTTCCAAGATGCTACCAATAGATGGCAGCAGGAATTTGTGGATGCCCCATTTTTAGGGGGCATAGACTTACCCATTTTTCACTAATTTTGGTGGTTTGACATTTTTTATAATAGGTGTACAGATGTGTGCGTTTCCAAATAAATAATTGACCAATTCAAATGTTCCGATTTTAACAGCAAAATGGGGATGAAAAAAGCCAAAAATTTTGCAGTTCTTTATGATAGAGTAAACACTTTCTTGCTAGCAAAGAATGCAGAAATATATCTGAACTTCGTCTGGTCTCACATAGGTTTTAGACCTACTTTATTTCTGGAGCAAGTATCTGCAAGAGTTATATAGTACATTGGGTTTTACATAGGCCAATATCAAAGAGTATTATTTGCTTGTCATTACTAATCTAGAATATTAAAATCCATGTTTGTATGGAGTTCCATTTTGCAATGGGAAAATGTGGACAAGAGTGAATCTATAAAATATGTGAAGGTTATCAAGTAATCTAAAAAAAAAAAAAACAACTTTGTGAATCTAAGTGTGAATCTCTACAGAATTGCACCATTTTCTACCCAATGTTACTTAAACAAACTGAGTTGTGGGCCTATATAGTGTCCATTAGTGAGATTCGGGTTTATATGACAATAATGTAGCTCTTCATTGTCTTCTGTTTACAAAAGAACAAGCAATCTTTTCCTATGAGGGTGTGGGTTTCTAGTAAATAAATGACACATTTTCCAGTTAATTAGGTGCAAATTTGTCTTTGTGTTCTCTTTTTTCAAAACTGTGAATATTTGTCTAGTAATTTTTGTTGTCTAAAGCATCAGGATCCATAAAATCAGCACCTTGTGAGACCCCTGTGAATCTGTGAGCTCTATTTCTATTTGGCAATTATCTACAATAATTCCAAATATTTCCTCTGCTAAAAAAATGTCTCCACATATCTACAGTAATCCTTGCATGTTGATACTATTTTCCAAGGCTGATCATTACATTGCTTGAAAATCTGAAAAAGAATTTGAGAATATGTGCAATTTCAACTAATTTAAGAGTAGTTTTAATCTGCACCTCTCTGTAGCAATTGAGATCCTATGTTAGTTCTCTCGAACTACTTTCTAACATTAAGAGCATCTAAAATTAACTTGTTTTCATAAATATTTCATTTCAACATTTGTTTCCCTGCTAAGTTCCAGGAGTTTTCATTTTCATCAATACTTTTATGTGTGACAGCTGGTGTTTGAGTATACAAATAGGAAGTGCTGTGCTGAAAAGTCAGCAAATTGTGGACAAGTGGAGAAGAATTAAATTTTAAGATTTTATTGCCAGGTTTTTATATTGATCGTAGATTTTATATACAGAATATGGAAGCAGACAATAAAATCCAAGCCATATTGGAAATGGAACAACCTCAGTTTTCCAGCATTTGTTGAGTTAGAAATGAGTAAGTCAATTTCTGTTAACATATAAGTATAAATTTAAGTTACTGACGAGACTCAGGCTGTAATACTGTGAGATTCAGACCTCTCTGTAACAAGATTTCTATACCCAAACCAGAGAAAGAAGCTCACTGTCTTGTCCTATTAGGTGTGTTCTCCTGTCCAGCATGAAGAACCTGAAGTACTTCTAAGTAAAAAAGTTTATCAGAGTGACACTTACTTGTGATTTTTACTTTTGTTTGAATAATCATAACCTCAATTTCTATTAGTGGTATTTTCAATCATAGATATATATAAACCCCTGAAATAGGCGTGTGAAAATCAGATCATTTGAAGATTGTGATTTATTTTTTTTTATAACCTTTACAGATAGGTAATTATTTTATAATTACTAAATCCTGTTAGATAGAAATCTAAACACTTCGTAGCTGTCAGAATCTTTACACTGATGATTCTTCAATTTCTACTACAAGTGTTGACAAACACATCTCCCTGTGGCAGTATAGCTTGTATTTTCTGTGTTTGTTGAGATTAGGAAAGTGTATTTTGTCAGGATTCTTGTTATACCAAAGCAATAAATTCCAGTGTTCTCACAAATTTTGGTCTTAATTGGGAGAGGGAAGGGAAACTCGTTCAACCACTTGTCTAACCTATTTACATTCCTCTGGGAGACAAGCACTGTCAGTTCTGCTTCAGGAAAACGGTTTCATTTCACTCTGTTCCCTCCATTACTTTTTCCTCCTCACTGCAGTTCCTCCTCCTGAAAAGTGGGAGGACCTTGCAACTTTACTCCCCAAGCATGAAGAAAGTGTTGAAGCATACCAGAAGAATCAGGAGGACAGGACACAAAGGAAAAATTAAGTGAGGGGGAGGATCTGCTTTGCAAATTTGATGTAAAAGTAGACAGCTGGGACGAACTGATGCAGCATCTGACAGAATATGATTGATTTGAAATTTAGGTGGTTAGAAGTACTCTCTAAGAAATGAGCATTTGTGTAAGACCTATGACAGAGACAGGGTTATCTTAATTAAAAGAGCTGGGGAAAACAGCAACATTAATTTTCTGACTAGACAATTGGGTATAACATGGCTACATACAAAAATCTATATTATAATTCCTGCAGGAAAGAAAAACCAAAAAAAACCAAAAAATAATCCAAACAAAAATTCAGCAATCAACTGGATTCTCATTATTCAGGACTCTTTGCTTTTGGAGGGTCAAACAATAGGAAATTTATATGTCATTTTATTGACCACAGCATTTCTGGAAACAGTTATTTTAATAAAGGAGCAGTTCAGTTCTGTACAGGTGAGCTCTTTAACATGATAATCTAGCATGTAGTACAGAAATCAGTGATTACATAATGAATTCTATACTACTTCTATATGGTGAGGAAACTGGTTAGTTTTTCTTACTTATATTTAGCTCTTGTGATTGAAAATACATTCTACAGTTTCAGGAAAGAGAAGATGAAAATAAAGCTCTAGTACCAATCTCTAAACCACTCAGATGCTTGATTGTTTTTATCACACAAAAATTTTGATTGTGCAGTGCATTGCGCCACAGAAGTGATGAAGAGACTGATGACCTGTAAAATACACTGTCCCTTTTACACAAAGGAGGTGATAGCAAAAGGAAAGGGCAGTAACAATAAAAAAGCAACAACAGTCTTTAAAACTTTATTAACCTAAAGTCTTTCATCAGCCAGTAATTCCTCTAAAAGATGGTAAGAAAAGTGTTCAAATAATGTTTCTGGTATGAGAAAATCGGTTTTNCTAAAGTCTTTCATCAGCCAGTAATTCCTCTAAAAGATGGTAAGAAAAGTGTTCAAATAATGTTTCTGGTATGAGAAAATCAGTTTTATTTAGACCAAATTATTTTTTTTTCTTTAATATTATTTTCAATCTGTAGGTTTTCTCTTTTTTTTTTTTAATGACAAGAAAGAGAGATTCTTACAGACAAAGTAATTTCTCTCCTAAATAAACCAATCTATTTACACAAACATAAGATCTAACATAAGTTAGATCTTACACTGCCAGTAACTGATCATAAAATTCAAGAACTTATATTTTACTGGTCAGCAGTGAAATAAAAAATTGAATGATGCTGTGGCATGTATAAAAGGTGACAAATCATTTGGGAGGAGTCACCCAGAGGAATTAGAAATACAGGGAGAATAAATAACGTATACCAATATCATATTATCTCAGTACCTTATATGTTTTCACTCATGTCAATCTCAATTTTTCCATATATGCCCATGCACTTTTCCCAATTTATCTTGCCAAAATAGAGTAAGGAAAGAGTAAGGAAATGAACTGTACCACTATTAAAGAAAAGAACTACATGCATGCTTAATTCTGCTACTTATGTGTCTCTGTCTTGAGCCAGTTTGCAATTATTCCAGAGGACAGCAATCTTCAATACCTTCAGGACTTCTCATGATGCAGTCACTAACAACTTTAAGGCTGTGCCAAATATGTCAATGAATAAGACATATTTATGAGAGCAGAAGATAAATGATACACTGATATCCTGTTTTCTATAGACTGATAAAGCACATGGGCCCCCTGAAGGGTCAGGGAGGAATGGTTAAATAATGTATGGTGTGAATGTGTCATTATCCAGAAAAACATTAAAAGAGCATTACAGCTGTTTCAGGAAATTCACAGTTCAGGGTGAAATGCACCATATGTCCATCAATACCTAGGCACGACAGGGTGCATTAAGAAAGCTATTTAGGTGGTTCCCCATTGTGCCAAGGCTTTTGAGGACATATGCTACCTTTCACCCTTGACTAACATTTTCTTTCATTCATTGTTTTCTGTATCCACTTTAAACATTCTTTGAATGTCATTTTCATTTTCAGTTATATATGTATGTGTGAAAGAACATGTATATGAGAAAGGGAGGGAGATGCAGTTTAAGAATAGAAAAGGAAGACTTCTAAGGAAGTCTTTTAATAGATTGAAAGATTCTGTGCCAAATTTGTCAATTCTCATTGCTTCATAGCCTGGGAATAAGTGAATTTCTGGCAAGGTACGTAAGATATCAAAGGGAACAAAAAGAACCAGAAAATTAAAATAGGACAATAAAATCCATGTTCATGACTGGAAAAAGAGATAATAGTAACTCCAATAATAGCAGCTGTAATAGTTCGAGTACCAGTACTAGTAGTAGCAATAATAAAAATTATAGCAGCATGAATAGTAATAACAGTAACACTACATAAGCCATGGGTATTTTTACTACTGGATTGAAATTAATTGCCTCAATAAATCTGTAAGGAAACATAATTCTCTCTCTAGAAAGTGCATGGAGCTTGATTCTTTATCATCTTATTTGAAGAATTCTTGATGTCTAATGTTCCATGGTAAGTAACCCATCTCTCTATTTTGTATTTCTTGTTAATTTTCTTGAAATTTATAAATTGAAGGTGTGCTAGATGCCTATTCAATGTATAAGCAAGTAAGTTCCCAGTGGAAGGTGCCAAGTTTCTCTTCTATCTTAATGTCATCTTTCTGAGTAGTATAAGATGCTGGCAAGCACCATGAAAGAAAGAGCTATTCTATTGAAATGAAGTCACAGAGAATTTGAGAAGTAGACTCAGAAAAGAACAAAGTATTTCAAGACATTCTTGCAGCACACAGTTTCTGGTCTTTTTAATTCCTACCATCTTTGTGCTCGACTGAGATGCTTACTCTTTAGCCTCATGACTATAAAGAATTAAGCATTTGGGAGATGGAGACAGGAAAGCTATTATACCAGTGTAGTAGGATTCCAAAGAAAGTCAAAGGAATAATGTCAGAAAAGGATGCATTAAGTTCAACTGCTTTGAAGGCTGTGGCAGCTCATTCATTGTTATGAGAAGGTTCTTATGCCCCAAATGGAATATGGAGACAGGTTAAGTGTCAAAGGCAATAGAAATGTGATATCCAATATTCATTATTTCATTGATTTCTTGTCCCAGGGAGTGAAAATTCCTTCAGTGTGAGAGGATTTGACTTCATTTCCATGGGAAAATATTAAATGTGATATAATTTCATAAAATAAGGAATTTTCATTTCCCCCTGACGTATTTAGTTCTGTTTTCATGCAATTGCCAAGTATTTAGGCTAAAAAGCAAAAGAGAATATGCATGAATTATTCATTAACTGGACTCTTAGAGCAGTTACCCAGGGGAAAGACTGAAGTTCAAGCTCCTATTTCTAGAACAATACTCAAATGAAACAGTTAAAGATTTAATAGAGAGGTGGTAGCAACCTAAACAATTACCGATTATTTGTGATCTGTTCCATCTGGTTTCTGTTATCTGATTTCTGTCACAAATTCTTTGTCTTCTGAAGTCTCAGCACATTATTTTTACATCTTTTTATTAGAAAAAGTACAAGAAAATGTAACACTCATAAGGTAGACTCTTACAAACTGAGTTGGCTTCCTTCTGAGTATCAGAGATTGGAATCATAAAATCAGGACTGGAAGTACACTAAATAAATATTTCATTCTTTTAATTTGACAATAGAGAGGAACGTAATCAATCACTTACTAGGGAAAATGGTACAATAAGGTCCAAAAAGACAGCCAGAAAAATAAATAGTCAGGAACAAAATTTAAAATATTCTCTAATTAAATATGAAAAGCATTCTGATATGGACAAGAAATGGCATTTTTTTTTTAATCTTTTACAAATAAAAAGTCCAAGATACAAAAAAAAGAATGACAGAGAAAAATCATCTTTATTGAATATACTTTGCAGAAGAATTGCTGATCTACATCAGCTCCATGTACATACATCATGTACCATTAGGCCTGCTACATATTAAATAAAATTTACTAGATACTAGAGTATTTGTTCCAAGCTGATTTAGCAAATTATAACTAGTGCTAGAACAGTAGACAGCTGGGGCCAATATCTTTCATATCATTTCCTCCTGACATAAGCTCAGCAATGTATTTCTATCTAGCCACTGTTTTGATATACTAGAGACCACAGCTGAATTAAAGTTGGTAAACACTTTTAAGAAATGAGCCCTTAATGAGCCATAATTCGCATACAGGAAACCAAATCTCTCCTACTTATTCGTGATTAAATCACTCATAAAAATAGTATTAATGAGCTAAATAAAATTGACACTGTCAAGGAGGCAAATACAGTGACATAGGGTAGCTCATGTAAAATTCATATCCCTAAAGGAAGCTTTTCTCAGACTTTGAAAAGTCAAGTATCTTGGACAAAGAACTGAGCATGCAGTTGCTCTGTGTTCTTAAAGACCTATCTTTCCCAAATGTACGCTCTCTGTCTCTCTTCACTAATCTCTTTGACAGATCCTATACACCACAAAATTCTGTCTTAAAGGAGTTTGGCAGTATGGACTTCACAATACCCCATTGGTAGTGCCATGAAAGGGGTTTTATCTGAGTCAGTATGAGGTGAGGAAAAGGGCAAACTATGGGAAAGATGTACAGAATATCTTAGGATGCTGACGATGACATCCAAACCTATAAGGATATGTGAAGTGCTGAAGTCTATATTTTACTTCGAAACCAACGTAGAAACAGGCTATCCTTATTCTTTAAGGATAAGGATAATTCTTTTATTGTTTATCCTTATTCCTTCTCAGAATCAAAGCTTTTTTCCCAGGTTATAAAGAGGAATATATGAAGCTGAATTTTCCATGCCCACTGCCCTCATAAGTCTATCCCATCCTTCTGTCCCCTTCAGGAGATGAAGAATTTTCATGGAGATTTTTTAAGAGCTCCCTCTATCCATCTATCTTCTAATGATTGATGCTGTGTTTTGGCACCAAGTGTGATGTGCCTAAATGAATGTTTCCTTCTTTTACTCAGAACTTTTTGTTATTGAGCTGTAATAGGTTAGTTACTCTATAAAAACTTAAATAAAATCTTTGACTCCTTTCTTCTTCCTTATTTTCCTCTTTCCTCTCTCCTTTCATCTATTCTTCTCCTTTCCTCTTCTGTTTCTACTTTCCCCTTCCCTTCTGTTTTCCCCTTCCCTTTTTAATTTCCCTTTCCCCTCCCTTTCCTTGGGAAACCTCAATACACCACAATGAAAAACACTTTTTTCTCATCAAACAATTTCACCCTGGACTTAATTTTGTTTATTTAAGCTTCTCTA
This sequence comes from Pachyramphus minor, assembly GCA_013397135.1. Lineage (NCBI taxonomy): Eukaryota > Metazoa > Chordata > Aves > Passeriformes > Tyrannidae > Pachyramphus > Pachyramphus minor. The sequence goes on along the minus strand of VYXB01001955.1, from coordinate 554,688 downwards.
TCTTGACATGAGATTCATATTCAAACTTCTGATATTAGGAAAATTAGGGATTGAGATCTAGGTTTCCCACCATGTGAGTGTTCCAACTGTCTTAAAATTCTGAGGGATAGAAAAAGACATCATAAAGTGTCATCTTGGATCTGATAAGTCATTTCCCAAGGAATGTTTCATTGGCTTTTAATAAATAAGTTGCATCTATTTGGAGAGGACATTAAAGAAAGAAGAAGAAGAAAAAAAAAGAGTTCTGATTCCAAACAGCTGAATGAATTGGATTTACATCAGGCAGATCAGGTGGTCACACCATCATCTTCAAGAAGTTTGAAATAAAATAAAGGCACAATAACAATCATGTAAAAAAATTCCATTAAAAAATCCCTTTTGAGTTCTTATTTAAATAAAGTATCAAATATATTTGTTTCCTCTCCTAACTCCAGAGAACCTGATAATATTTGCTAGGATTTACATTTTCAATTCTATGACTATTTAAAAGATGAGATTTCTTAAAAGTCTCTGAAACTTCATGAAACAGAAGGAACATGTATTTCTTTGATTCATTGGCACCTTTCCCTCAACTACCTTTAACAAGAAAAAATATATGTTCAAGTACCTCAGTTATTCTATGCATATGTGGTTGTGTTAATATTTTAAGATAAAAACATAGTTTACACATAGGTACATACGGAATCAACCACCCAGAAACAAAAGACTTTATAGTCCTATTAAACACACTTTCAAAAAGTCAGATATGTAAAGGAAGGTGGGAGGCAATCTTGGAATGTCTCCTGTTGTGTATTGGCAGGATACAAAGTATCACAAGCCTTAGGATTCAAGACAAAAAGAGTAAAATGATTCCTATATGCATCATGGTCACTGGGAAGAAAAGAACCTTAAAACAATCTGCAAAATAAATCTGACAATTAAATTTTGGCCAGATAATAAATAAGTAAATAAATACATACATACATACATATATTACTTAATCCTAGTTTTCAATATAATCATCATTCCCTTTGTATCCATAGTGATCTATTTCTATTTACGAAATAATCAACTCTATAAAAGTCACACCAAATAGGGAATAGTCACTGCAAATTAAAGAGGCAGGATGAATATTCTTTTCAAAATTTGTTAGTAAGCTGTTTTAGATTAAACAATGCATCTGTCTTGTAACTGTCAGGCATTAACACCTGCAATGTGTACAGTGGATAAGTGTGATTTACTTTGTACTTAAATATCTTTGGCAATCCAGTGTTGTAAATATCTTTTAATTTTTTTTTCTTTCTTATAATAATGACCCTAGATCTTTACATAAATGCAATCGAGAAGGTTGTTCTTCCTTCTCCTCCCATCACCTGCACCTCCCCCCTCCCCCCACTAAAAAAAGGTGAAAAAAAGAATTCTATTTGCAAAAAACAACAACACACGAGGGACAAAGTAACAAAGCATGAATAAGTGAAGCCCTAAGGCTGTTCCAACTTCCTCTAGTCTTCTAGGTGAAGATTTTCAAAAGATGCCAAGGCTGTTGACATGAAAATTATATTAAAAGTCACTGAGGTACCTTTAGGCTTCTTTGGAAAAGCTGCTCAAGTTTTGCATTAGTATCAAGATACAGAGAGAATTAAAGGAACTTATGTTTCAGTGCCTAGACCTTGTGTTTGAAGAGAGTGCTATCCCTTTCCTCTGCGTGCAAGTTCCCAGTACCAATGCTTTATTATAATAAAAAGGAAGTCTCTCCCCTTCATTTTAATGAAAATCAAAATAGAATCATATAAATTACCAGAGCCTGCAGGGAAAAAAAAAATGTAATCCCCTGGAATACATTGGTTTGCAAGAGTGATTCCTGTAGTGCCCATGTTTCTCACTCTTTATTGTGTATATATTTTTTAATACTTGTCACAATATACCTGTGTTTTTCCATCCCTGATTTTTATTAATCTCCTCATTGTTTCCTTTTCCCCTTGTCTTTGTAGTTAGCTTTTTAGATTCATTACTCAGAGCATTGCTAAGAGAACAGATGTCCTTTTAGTTGTCTGTTTAATGGTGAACGCTCACACTAACTCCCTTGCCTGGGCTTTTATCTTCCTTGAACAGGTTCCTGAGGATTAACTCTGCCTGGCCTACTGGAGGTTGAATCAGGCTGCTGGTGACTTTCGCTGTGCTTTCTTCACTTACAGGAAAAGCTCTGGAATTAAACCCAGCCTCACTCTACAAATGCAATATGTTTCAAAAAGAAGCAGATGATTTGAGGGAAACAGTCAGATTTGAGTGGCAAGTGTTCTGTTTATATTCTATATGAGGACTTGAGTGACTCTATCCTGTAAGAATAGAGGTAGAGCAATAGAGGTAGAAAGGCTTGGACAAGACACTGAAGGACATCAATAAATTTCTGCTAAAAGCTTTGCCCTATGTCTTTATTGACTTTTGCCTTTTAACCTGCAGTTAAGCTACATTTGATTGGCCATCTTTTGAGCTAGTCTCTCCACTGGAGAATGAGACAAAATGTTTCTCATAATGTCAGGAAATACAGCACAGTAATTTGTATAAATGTACTTGGTGAATAATTAACTGTCCTTTATGCAAATACTTTGTTTAATAACGATGACAGAATTACTGAACTTGAGGTGTTTCTGATCATCCGATCCAGATACAGCCTTCCAGACATAGTGTAACTTCACTATGGAGCCTGAGTATTTGCTTGACACTTCAAGTCTTGACACTCGAGATTATTAGGAGGGAAATATATATATGTACAGTCATTGTGCACTGGTTCTTCATGCGAGATCTTTTCAGGTTCCTGACCACAGGCTGGTAGACTGATATCCCAGGGTTTACTTCAGATAAACTGAACAGTGCCAGCGAGGCTGAATACACCTCACAGATACTGTCAGTATGTTATCAGAGCTGTGGTGAATCAACACAGCTTCCTTGCTTGAGTTTACTTGAGTTGTAGTGTTACTGCCCTATTTATGTGAAGATTTCTGTCAAGGATGTCAATGAAAAACTGCTCTTTGTTTTACTGGAACAGGTTATGTTTTGATTATGGAATGCATTGTGCAGAAAGAAAATAGATGGAGCTAATGACATACAGAACTGAGAACAATGAATTTTCACAAAGAGAAAAGCCTTATATTATCTATATTTAAGCCTTATACTCTTTACATTTATTTTTTTTAAGTCTGTAATTAAAGATTTAATGTCTGCACTGGTTGCATGGAAAATGGAGGACTTTTTTTTCCCAAATAGTTACTTTTTTTCTTTTTTTCCCCTTTTAATCCAGAAGTTGTTTACTTGTATGAAAAGAGAAATGCATAAAAGAATGCAATATTTCTTCCATGCATCAGTGTTTACTTATAAAGAATGCGTGGGGAAATTTCTGTGAGGAAACAAATTAGGTTTTTTTTATTCCTTGTCATACAGCATGCAAAACTTTTCTTATCCTCTTATTAGACAGACATGTTGCAAAAGGCTTCCTGGTTGTGTTTGGTGGATTTTGTTCCTGATTTTTATATTTCTGTGAGATTTTACTGCTATATTTTTGTATTTCTGTACAGTTTTACATCTTTTTATATTTACATGTATAGCACAGGCATTTTACCTGAAGCTTCATGGTCTACAGTGTAACTTCTACTTAAGATTTCTCACATGTCTGGGTGTTGTTTTAAGGAACTTGATCAGTCCTTACACTCACCTCAAGCTGAAGGAAGTCACTATGAATGTTAAGTTCAACAGGCTTTTTTTTTTTTTCACAGTTTCTAAGCACAGCTAACACATATGTTTTAGTCAAACAACTTTTATCAGGACCAGAACAGAATAAATTACAAGTGCTGAAACTCTGTGGTCTGCATTATACGGAACATTAGACCAGATGAAATTAGACCCCTTTTGGATGTGAAATCTATAGATTGTGAATAATAGCTCTCACAAAGTACTGCAAAAATTCCTCTATTTCTCATCCAAAACCTCAGTATGAAAAATGATGAAAAAAATGTCCCAAAGGAGCACATAGTTAAAATAAAATTAATATAATGTCATATCTTAAGTATTGAAACTTTATTTCTGAAAGTGTTAAACTAATGGATTGGGTGTAGATGGTAAGGTCTTGGTAGCAGAGAAGGAAAGGCAACAGCGGATGGGGCTGCAGGGATGGCCTCTGAGGGAAGAGGTTGGTGTCTGACCCACACCAGGCACAGCCTGTTCCAGCTGTCTCCATGATCAACACATCTGGTGGAACTTCTGGGAAAATATATATAAGAAAATAGAGAGAGGAAGAGGGTACAAAAAGTGTGGCAAACCATAAAGGAAATACCTAGATCAGAGGAGGAGAATGAAGCTCTCCATGTGGAGTAGATATCAACTGTGGCCTGGGAAACAATGGGATATTCCTGCAGGATGTATGTCCCACACAAAGACAATGTAAAAGCAGAGGAAAAGCCTGTTGAGGAAGGAAAGAGAGAAAGAAATTACTTTGTACTTACTTTAACACACATCCCTATCAAACACAGATCCCCACTGCACTGCTCAGGGTGCTGAGGTCAGTGTGAAGAGAAGGACCTGAGAAGAGTGTCAAAAAAAGTGTTGATTTAAAGTTTATCTTCTTGTTTCTGACTACACAAATATGGATAAATTGAATTAATTTTCCCCAAGATGAATATGCTTTGCTTGTGACAGTGAATTGTAACAATCTCCCAGTCTTCATCTTGACTCAATAGTTCTTTCTCATTCTATTTTCTCCCCATGTCCGTTTGAGGAAAGGGAGTGTGTAGGTGGTTGGGTGGACATTTGGTTGTTAGCTAAGGCTAACTGGCCTCATCTATGGATGACCCTTAAAATATTGATAAAAAAAGCTTTCAGCTCTTAGCATAAGAGAGGATTGAATCCATGTCAGTAAACATCAAGCATTTAAGTAATTAGAGAAAAGGTAATAGAATAACAGTCACTAAGTGGTATTAACGAGTGTGACAAGATTACTAAATGGACTTTCAAGGAGCATACTGGATGATGACTAACACTTGCAGAGTATTACACTGTACAGCAGCTATATACAGGAAGAAACACATGACAGTAGAAAGCAGATAGAATTAAATAGTGCAAAGTGAAAGTTCATCTGAAAAAAAACAAGACTTCATCAAGCTCTCTGGTTGTTACCAAGTGGGAACTCTAAGTTCCAAGAAAATGATCAATACAGCTATAAGGGTCAAGGAGTTTCTCCTTTGTGAGAAAAAAATAAGTTTTTATGATGTACAGTTCACCACAAAAACAAGTGGAAAAATCCCAACTCATCTTTGTATAAGGGTAATAATTTTAGACTTACATGACAAGAAGAGAATTTAATTTCTAGGGCGTGTCTGCAAAAATGTGTGCATAGGTGTATGCCCACATTACACCAGCCAGATGCTGTCCAGCTATGTTAGAGAAGTGCTGTTCCTGAGATAATAAGATCAGCTGAAACTGAACTTAACTGGCTTGGGCATGATACTTACACGTGCAATTAGGCTGGAGCTTGCTTATTAAATCAGAGTACACGTGTGACAAGCTGAAACCTGCTTACACACAAAGTTGCAAACATGAAGACATGGACATAGACACAGGCAATAACACTCTTCTGTGCACAGGTTTAGGGGGGTCATTTAAGAAGACAGAGTTCTGAATTTCAAACTCGATTCAGTCCATTCCTCCATCCTTCTTCTGCAGTATGTTGTACATAAAATCTGATGTCAACACTGGAGAGAAAAAGCTTAACCCTATTTGAGTGTTTTAATAAGGAATGAATGTGTAGGTAGCTGTAGGAGGTAGCTGGGAAGAATTAAAATTATAAGATTAAAATTATCTCTATTTATTTATTTTCCCAACAAGATTTGTCAACTTCTTTTCTTTACAGAGAGCTCAAGTAATGATTCTAGTTATTGCCTTAAATTCAGGTTTCCTACTTTTCTCTTAAAATGCATTAACTGCCATAAAAATATGTGTGCACACAAAATTAATAAAAATGGAGTTAGGTTTACAATTCTGCATCTACATATGCTGGGACAGATAGTGTCAGCTGGTGGACCTATTCTCCAGGACTAAGAAAATCCTTCCCTCTGCAGTTTTCTGTACCTACCCAACAGCTACAGTGTGGGCAAACACAGCATGATCCAGATCCTTCTTCCTGCTCAAATGAATAAATTCCCTACTTCCCATGTGTAGGGTTTTTTTTAAGTAATGGTAAGCAACTGTGTCATCCTTGTTTTGGTAAAGGAACGCCTACCCTGTTTCGATCGACTCTAATCATGGAAACTGTTTATATGTTCTTTATACGTTTTTCATATGCTGTCTCTCTGAATATATACCAGTTAAATCTCAGTGTCAATGTATCTTCCCTTAAGTGCCTAGGGAATGGTCCGCTTTCATGTAACCTTGTTTATGGTAATACTTATGAAGGTGCACTTTCTGAATCATTTTGATTCAGTTATAGGTTCAGGACGAGAATAGAAATTATATTTTCTGCAGATTTTATAATGTTTCTCCATTCTGTATCATATTTCTCCATTCTGACAGCATCGTATACTGTGGGAGAATAACTTAGCCAAATGGGGGTAGATAAAGAGGAAATAGCTTAGAACTTGTTGGGATATTTTCCTCTGCTTTATATCTCTGCTCTATCTAAAAAACTATGGACACACATACACATATAACTTATAAAATAAATCCCATGTATATCTAGAAAAATAGAATCAACTTTTAATCATAAATCAGGGTTGTTTTTTTTAACCTTGGTCTCCTGCACTCCATCAAATAAATTCAGATGGATCTTATTTCATAAGTTGCCAAGTTTACTATAATTTTTTCTCATGTCGTCGTGTTTTCATTAAAATATACCCACCCAAAACAGACAGCTATTTTGTTTTTCTCTTACTGTTCCTCAACTTGTACAAATGGATGACATAAGAAATCAGAATTCAAAATGGTTTATTTGTCATCTCAGCTGTGTTCACTGATAATTTTAAGGTTAATTAAGTATTACAAACAATAAACAATAATGTATAAGAAAGTAGAGAACTGAATATATTTAACAGTAAATAGCCTTTATTTCCATTTCCTGCTTCTTGCCAAAAAAAATTAATCCAATAATTGTTATTTTGAAAATGTTGAAAGATTTTGAAACCAGAAGACTAAATTTTCTGTATTTTGTAACTAATACAATCAAACATAAATATATGTGTGTATGTAATTATATATACACTTGCAAGAATATGCATACATAGTCTGACATACAAACACTCACGCATAGAGATGGCTTTGCCAGGATGGATCCACATATGCCAATATGGCACTAGGGCACTCCAACCTGAGACATAAATCTTTCCACACAGGGATAGAATACAAACAAAACTAGGTTTTCTGATTTTTATACCAGGATTCCCAAATTTTCATATCAGTACTCTTATATACAAAAGAATGAATTAAACTAATATAATTTAGAGTATACTGTGAAGATTTTTGGAATGAAATTTTTTTTTTTTTCTTTTTCTTGATATATTATAAGAACAGAGACTGAAGCCTTTGATATGGTATTAGAGTACTTATGGACAATTTTTACTAGTGTATCTTTATTTATCTGTCCAAATCAGGCCACGATTTCCTGTTGTTAAGAAGGAATGGCTATTCTTACATCTGGCTATTGTACCTTGTGGACAATATCACATAGATCAGTAAATAAATAAAAATTACAGTCTCAGTAGTCTGTTTATATTAATATTAAATGTTTCAGGTTCTGTGTTATGAATAGTTATGGATAGTCCTTAGTGTCCTTAAATCAAAGTAGATTATGATTTACAAGATCGCTTGTCACAGACCTGTACAGACTACAACTAATATATTTTTTTATAAGCCCTGGTTCGGTTCTGTTCCCCCAGATCTGGGTTTAAGCTTCTGAGAATGACACCACAAATATTTTTATTTAGTGTTTACTGTATAAAAACGATACCACATTGTTCCAAAGCACTTTCTTATAACAAGTATACAAATGTTTTCAAGTTGTTTTATGTCTGCAATTGGCACAAACGCCTGTAGTTGTTATGCTGGTACTTTATATTTAAGCTTTCTGGATTTAATCTGTTTTTATTGAGAAAACCTTAATTTAGAATTTATATGTGAAAGTTCTAGGCTTCTTTTTTTTTTTTAAATCTTTATTATTTACACAATATTACTCTTCAAACTTGCACAAAAAAATCTTTATGATATGCCATAAACACACAATGAAGTCTTCAGTTTTATAGATTTCTCAAAGAAAATAATTTTTAATTGTACTATCTGTCTTACCATGGAGTTAAACTGCCCTTGAGAAAATGATTTGAATGTATGTTTCAGAGTCCAAAATAAATGTGTATGAAGGAAAAAAATTAAAGTATATAAACTATAGCTAAATTATAAGAGATTTAGTGTTACCATTCAGTAATAGCATTCTAAAATGTAAGTGATATCACTTCACAAATAGTAATGACCTACCAATATTTTCACAGAGCTGCTGGACTGTATGGTACCTTTTTCTTTTTTTTTTTTCAGATGCTATAAAGTTCTGCAGGGAAGACAATAGCAGTTTTGAAAGAAATTAAGTATTTTCCAGCCTCTATATTTTGAAGTTCTGATAGACTTCTTTCCATCTTGTTTTAGAGCAATTATTTCTCTCTATAACAAGGTGAAAAGACTAAGGGACACAGTTGTTCCCTAGTCATAAAAAGACTCAAGTGCACTGTAATGTCCTAGCCATAAAATAACCACTAAATCAGAACATGCTACAGTCACTCTCAGCAGTCTGCAGATGGAACTTGAAAGACAGAAATAAACTTTATATTTAGTCTCAGTGTTCTGAACCATTAAACTCATGGGCAAATTCTCTTATTTTCTCTCTGAAATGTCTGTTTATTTCTAGTTGAGGCAGAGGTTTATTGTTATCCCTTTTATTGCTTTTTTTGTCCTCATTTCAAGTAAGATATCACTGAAAAAGCAAAGGATGTGGAAGAAAAAAGAAAAAAAACCAACATTCTTACAAGACAAAGTATAGTTGGCACATCCACGGGCTGCAATCCATTACACATCAAAGTATCTTAAATTTACTATCCAATATATAAAAGTTGGTTAACAAAGTGAATTATCAGCCAATATTTGTCGAACTCCCTCAATACAAGATTCAATGCAAATGTGAGAGACATATATATATTTCTATCTACCTCTATCTATCTATCTATCTTTCTATCTATCTATCTATCTATCTATCTATCTATCTATCTATCTATCTATCTATCTATCTATCTATCTATCTATCTGTATATATGTATCAGCTCATGACTGTGTTGAATGTTTTACTATCTATTTATAAGTATCAGATCAGGGTACTTTTGAGTACACCAATAGACTGAAAAATACTTTGTAGTACACAATTTTATAGTAATTTAGAAAACTATGATTTTAAGACCAAAATTTAGACCACATGCACAAATATAAAAGCTCTACCTTTTTCCCACAGCAGCCTTTTCCTGGCTGTTAGTGCAATGGTCATAAGCAGTCCCCACCCAAGGTATTTGCTTCTGAAGACTTCCTTGGTCATAGGTTTAGTTGTGTTCGAATGGTTAGCAAGTGTCCACAAAGTTCTGACAGCTTTTAGCTGAGGGGCACCCTCTAGAATGGCCTGGGACACTTTTTTCTTTTTAATTTTTGAAAAAATTGCTAATAAAATAAAATTATCATAAGTTTATTGTCCACAGAAAAAAGAGAGAAAAATGTGTAATGGGAAAATGTTGTGGTATGAAAATTAAGGAAGTGACATTATTGTACCAGTGCTTTTCAGGAGATATTTTTGTTTTATTTATTCTGTCTTCTAAAAAAGAAGAAGGCTAGGGTATAAACAGGCTTATGACAGATGGCAGGACAAAGCATCTGGTTTCAGAAGTATAATTTCAACCAAGTTACAAAAGTGCATTATCTGCATATTTGTGAGGCCTCTAAATTGTAAAATAATATAATAAGCTTAACGTTAATTTGTACCTTTTCTCATGGCCTTTATTGTGGCTTTGTGGTTTCCTTGATTCTTTCGAACAAATCTCATCTTACATTTCAAAGCTGTCTATCTGATATTTACACATTTCAGATTCACTCTGTCCTATGTCCTCTCTACAAAAAGATATGAGATAATCATTAAGAAATTCTAAAATGATTACTTGACTGAAATGAGCAGTCAGTAAAAATTATTATCTCATATGAAACTGCTACCTAGACTTGTAAAACGCTTATTCAGCTGCTGCAATGGTGGATAATAAGCATGGATCAGAGAAATACTGTGAATATAGACAATCACAACAAAACAGATTGTGTGTTCAAAGAGCTGACCCAGATGAAAAGTCTAGTTTAGTTTTAAAAACTGCCTGACTATATGATGACACTAATAGTTATAAGGTCAGAAAAATGAAAAAAGTACTGAAACTGCTTGTGAAGTTTTTATTTCAAGATCTCAAAGAGGCTGTAGTAATATATTAAATCACATATAAAACTCCTTATATCATGCTAAGCAATAACTGATCTGTGAGCTGCTTTAAGGTAGATATTGGTCATTCCTTACCACCATAGACAAGATGTGTCCTCTCATAAACTTTTTGAACTCCCTCTAAAATAGGTCACGGACCCCACACACAAATTTTTTTTTCAGTACGTACTTTGAATAAGCACAGTAACATCTAATGACAACCAGTTAGGATTACACCTACACAAAACCAGAAAAACTACATGGCTTATATCTACATTTGAGATAGATGAAGTGCATAATGAAGTCTCTTCCCTCCCTAACATTCCAGTTCTAACAGCTGAGCTACGGCATCACTGAAGCTTCAATTTTCCATCTTACTTATTCTATCTGAAGTTTTTTCGCACTGTCATCCTGCTGATTGACCCAAACACACTTCGGGCAGTTTGAACAGTCTGCCAAATTTCACTGGCTAGATACAAGTGGTCTTTTTCTTCTTGGTTGAAAGCAAGTGTTCCTGGGGAGTATTGTCTTTATCATCAGGTGTTGTACTAGAAATGTACAAAGAAAGAGTAATTTTTTTTGCTCTGACTTACACATAGATGAGTTCTGTTTCTTTGCTTTGGAAACCCATTCTTATGTTGACAGTTGAATATATTTGTCTCATTCATGAACTTTGGGCACTGTTTACAAAGCACACATGCACAGAATATAAAAAATAAAACAAAATAAAACATAAATACATAAAATTGAAATTCATCCATTTCCCCACTTCATCTGATTACTAGTTATTCTTCTTTGCTCTACTTATATTTGTCTCTCTTTTTCACTTAAAAATCTGATACTATTTAAGCATCAGAAAAAAAGCATTTTGCTTCTCAAATAGAGAAGATGGTTCTCTGGAATCTGTAACTATTAATTTGGGTAATTTGTAAGAGTGTTAATGGATACTTATAATATGAGGTCTGAAATTTAAGTAATGTAAAACAAACATTTTTTTTGAAACATAATAAAAATAGAAAAAGTTTCCTATGCCCACATAACTACCATTTTGCAGATAATTCCAATATCTTTGCACTGAATAGACTTTCATATGCAGTTTAATAAAACAGTGTCAGAGAAAACCTTATATCTGCTTGATGACTTCTCACAAACCATATGGCCACTCGAACTAGTGGGTTTCCTGTAAGTTTTCACCTTAAATACGTTCAGTGGCTTTGTACCCTGTAAATGTCGTCTGATTTCTGTGCCTATTTCTGAGTGCAAAAATGTCTTTGAATGCTTAATGTTTTAGATATGATACTCTAAAGCCTTTATAAAAGTCCTGACCTGTAAGACAATCTTATGAGCAGAATCATGCTGATGTTATTATGGTTTAAAATGGATAGCAAGAGAACCTTACAGGGCAATATTATTGAGTTGATTCAAGCAGATTCTATCTTTCTAAATGCTTTCTGACTACATTTAAGGATTTCTTGTTTTCAAGACTGATGAACGGAGTCAAAGTCCAGTTTCCATCCATGCTTTAAAGAAAGCCTAATTAGCAGTGGTTATTGCTGATGTAATTTTTCTATTGAAATTATGTAATGCTAAGCAAGTTGTGTACAGTGTTTTAAGTTCTGTCTCAGTGCTGGTATAATGTTAACTTAAATGGTTAAGCTCTTAATCATTGGATGCAACAAATAGCATTTAAATTTCCTAGTATATTTTCAATGCTACGACCCAGCATTTCTTTTGTGATATTGTCTACATTTAGTTAACTAGTTTCCCACTGAGCAGAGGAACATTTCACTGTTTCTTTAACTGCATTGGAGTCTCGCAAGAGTATAGAAATGCGTAACTAAAAGAGAACCCTTCATTCTTTCAGGAGAATGGTTGCTAGGGACACACTGTTTCGTATAAGCACTTAATGAATTGACTGAGGATGGGCCCAGGGTTTTTTGGGGTGTTGGCTTGTGCTGATTTTGGCTGAGGCAGAGTTCAATTTCTTCATACTAGCTAATATGGGGTTGTGCTTTGGATTTGTGCTGAAAACAGTGTTGATAACACAGGGACTTTTTACTTACCATTGAGCAGTTCTTACACAGAGTCAAGGCCTTTTCTTCTCCTCACTCCACTGTACCAGTGAGTGCAACTGGTGTTGCACAAGATGTTGAGAGGGGACACAGCCAGGACAGCACAGCCCGACTGACCAAAGTGATATTCCAGACCACATGGCACGTTCACCAATAAAACTAGAGGGAAGGTTTGCCAGGGAGTGGCTGCTCAAGAACTAGCTGGGCATCGGTCAGTTGATAGTGAGGAATTGTTTTCATTCCCATAGATGGTTTTTCTTTGGTTTTATTTTTCTCTCTGTGTTATTTCCTTTTCATTACAATGTATTCTTATCCATATTAGTGTTGTGATGATTATTATTATTATTTTGGCTACTTCTATTAATTTTTTTAAAGAATTTCAATTATTAAATTGTTTGAATCTCAACCCATGAATTTTCTCACACTTACCCTTCTGATTCTCTTCCCCCCCATCCCACTGGGGGAAGAGTGTGTGAGCTGTGGTGCTTAGTTGCTGGATGAAGTTAAACCTCAACAGGGGTATTTATTCTTTGATTTTCAGCTGTTTACTAACAGTGGTGATACTGAGAGTTGTTGACATTCAGCATTTCTGAAAACCAGGTCAGGCATACTGAAATCCTTAAATGTGTAGTAATGTGTCTATTGCTGCCTGTTAGTTGACTCTTACATAAATGTATTTAATTCTGAAATTTCTTGCCTGATTGTTTTAGAGCTCGAGACTCTTGAGAGGGAAAAAGTAAAAATATTTTGTAGCTCAGTAAAAGATGTGGAAAGGCTACCATCAGCATACAACCTTATCAAGAGCTTGTTGATACCTATTTTTTATGCCTCGACACCACAGATGTGGTGGTAAGCTTTTCTTTACTTTCCAGTGGTGCCCTAACTTTGCCATAGACTGAAGCAAATCACAAGCTCTTTGAAACTTGAGACCTTTGTATTCCATATGCATATGAGGAATCTGTAATGTCAGTCTTTATCTCAGGCAAATGTCTGGTGCTGTCTTAATTAAAATAAATAGAAAAGTTTCCACTGACCTCAGTGGAAAATGGGTAGGTCCTTTAGCATTTTGTCACCAACCTGCTAAGTTGAGAAACACTTTTTTCCTTACTCTGTCCTTAAAGCAATAATTGTGTTAAGTTCATGAGCAAATCCATATTCATTGAGACCAAGGAAATAGGGAATAAGTGCTTCATCTGTGATCTCATTGATTGAGAATGGAAGAGCCATCTGGGTTAGCAAAGTAATTGATTAGAGCACTGTGAGTGTACATTTTGTTATGTAGGTCAACACAGACAGGAGTGTTATGGTTCATTCTGTTTACTTAGGCACAATACACCCTCTAGGTGCATTGAGTAGTAGAAAGGGTTTGTAGCACTCAAACCCATTATAGAGTCAACAGCAGCTCCAGTCACCAGTCTGCTCAGACCAGTACTATTCATTAATACTGCTGGCATTGCTATTGGCTGTTTTGTCTTCCCATGCCTGTTGGTATTAAAAGCAATCTCCCCAGTACCTAATAGTCCTTTTGAAGATAGGTTTTTGTTTTCAGCATCTGCACTGCATCATTGCTACATGGTCTTCTCTAAAGAAAATGAAACCATGAAAGTTAGCTCATCATATAATACAAAATACAGTGCTGAGGGTTACCGTATTAAGACATGGCTCACAGTGTTGAGGGTTACTGTATTAAGACATGGCTCACTGTACCATGGGTTGAAATTTTTCACTGTAGATTTTTGAAAGTGGCTTGGTAACTCTCAACTAAAGAATACTCTCTGAATTACTGGAAGATGTACAATGTGACCTAATGTTTTATCCAATTTTTTTTCTGCAATACATAAAGGAGAATGTATTACAAAGCAGAGGAGAGCTTTGTATGGTTTGTTATGATTTGGCCCTTTAAAGCGTGGGCTAACATTTATTATCCTGTCATCTTAAGAAAAATCTGGTATAGACCAGCTCCTATTGTGCTGTTAACTTTGAGAATTAGCAAATTGTAAAGGTCCCTCCTTCTCTTTCAGGTTTCTTCATGCTAATATATCTGTTTCTCTGTCAAAGACTTATAACTGTAAAGTTGCTGACATTACCTTCTTGTTAGTAACATACTAAAATTATTATAGCATATTCACCTAAGTTTAGAATGACCCCCATGGTCAAATGTCATCTAAATCAGGCAGGATTATGTGGGTGTCAGTCCTGATAGTTAAGATGGACTCTACACAAGAGAGAATAAATTATCTAATGCTTGTCAGAGCTTACTCTGTTATATATAGTTTCCTGAAATGATCACACTTTGTGTCACACCCTTGGTATATCCTTTTGCTGTTCCTTCAGTGCCTCATTTCATACCCGTTTTGTTAAACTTTTTTAGTAAAGAGTTTTTATATCAATCACTAGGGTACAGAGGTGAGGCATTGATCTTCTAGAAACCAACCAACCAGCTCCTCTTGCAAGTTTACCCCAGCTTTGTGGCATAGATGTTTACAGTTTAATCATGTATTAATTTTTATCTCAGTTTGGGTTATCCAAATCTATAACATTAAACAAAGACATGTCTGTACTGTAAGTTTGAGAAGACTAGCAAGAAATAAAATCACCAGGTTAAAATGGGTGGATGGGTAGGTTATT
Organism: Pachyramphus minor; assembly: GCA_013397135.1. NCBI lineage: Eukaryota > Metazoa > Chordata > Aves > Passeriformes > Tyrannidae > Pachyramphus > Pachyramphus minor. The sequence continues at coordinate 539,490 of VYXB01001955.1, read as the reverse complement.
GCATCCAATCCTGCATCCCCTCTCCTCCCTTCCTCTTCCCTGCTCTCTCCTCTCTTCTCCCTCATTTCACCCCCACCCTGCCACACTAGCAACACTGAGTTCATTTTTTTGCAAGCATAAAGGTTAAACAAAGCTTTGAAGAGTCAAATTATCATTAAGACATGCCTTTGATCTTAGCCAACATGTGATCTCTCAGAGTTTATCCTTGTATTCCATAGTTATGCTCCACCCACTTCTAGAGAACCTTCATTATCTTAAATGAGCAAGCAGTTCTAATATGGTCAGTGCATAAAATTATGGACTGGATATATAGGCAGCTCACTATGGCAGTGAAATAATGCGAAGTGATTAAGTAATAGCACACTTTGTCAGATGTGTAACTGTTGAAAAGCAAAGCTCTTATGCAGTGCTCACTCTGTAGGAGATAAAGGATTCCAATACCATTATATGGATCTATGAGTGCCATGGACCTCCTTGATCACCAAGTCCTCTCCCCTGTCAGCAAAGAAAACAATTCCATGTAATCCTTTCTGTAAAACTCATACAAAAAGATGTTTTACAGATAAGCACAATAAGTGTAATCTGTAGAAGAAACAAGCAAAATCCAAACAATATGTAGTTTCCTGTTATTCTAAAGCATTTGCTTATACACCAGATTATAGAGACTAGTGAAAGGAGATTACAGAAACTATGAGTTGAAAAATAGCTTTACAAACCAGGTATTGTGAAGCTGCGCATTAAAGACTTTCAAACTTTGTAGTGATACAAAGTTTCTCCTCAGGGAGAAAGAATTTCAAAGGCAGGTATGAAGTTTAAAATTGCGCAAGTACCACTGAATTTGATGTGTGTTGAGATATAGTGCATTAAGCTTTGAAAATACACCTCCTTAAATTAACTGTAGGTGCTTCTGTGATCTGCTCTTTTGCTTATCTGAATTTTCCTATTAGACATGTCCATAAGCACTAGTTCTTTTTGTTTTAAAGAAAACCTGTCTTTTTTTGCTCAGTTATCATAAGAATTAAGATTCTTCAGATTTTTTTATTTCATGATGATCTTTCTTTTCTAGTTTCATCATCTACTGACCAAAGCAACTATCTTCATAATTTAAATAATTATAAAACCAAAAAAGTACTTATGAAGAAAGGAAACAAACTTATTTTGATTATTAAAATTTGCTTTGTGGTGCAGACACTAACTAGCAGAATCCTAAAATTGCATTGTGACTATTTAATTCTGTTGTTTCAAGTATGTCCTGCATCAATTACAGAAAAACTGAGTGAAGGGCCAGAGAGATCATGAAGGAGACAGCCAACCTAATAACTTTAGAAAATAGTAGAATTAAATTTTAATTAACTTTCATTTTTAATTTATTTATCTTCATAATGAAATACTGCTTTTATTCACTACATGTTCAAGTATCCCATGTTAGGAACTTCAGAATTACTGCTTTGTCAAAATACAGCCACTGCAACTGTTTTGCTTTTGCTTTTAGATAGTGTAGGGAGTGGAGTACAAAAGAAAATGTGTTTGTTCATAAACACCCATAATATAGACATTTAAATCTTGGTAATACAAACTCCCTGACTAGTGTTGTAATTGAGGTTTCTCTTTTTGTTTGTTTGGTTGGTTGTTTTTTTTTGCTATGAAATGGTGTAAATTACAGTTCAAACTCACAGTGTGTATTCCAAGTTGTCTGAATGTCTGGATCACATCATATCAAGGATGTCAGAAGAGAGAGATGTAAAACCATGTATTTGATGACTGAGTAGGTGTCTGGAAAGGTTTGTGTTTCTCTCTTCTTCCATGCATTGCAGTTCACACCTGTTATTTCATGGAAAAAATATTAGCAATTTGCAATCTGATTCAACAGCAGCAGCTGTTTTTAACTAAGCTCCCATCATGCAAATTGTCCATCCAATTATAAAGCTCAGCACAGTGGTATTCTACATTAGAATAGAAAAAACCCTGTGTCCTGGGCTAATGAACTTTTGAGACCTATTATTGCCGAAGTGACACTCTAACCATTTGACATTAGTTTCAAACTTCTTAGAACTCTCTTTCCAATACTCCTTCTATTTAGAAGGATACTGCGTAACAACTAGTAGTAGAAGTAGAAAACCAAGTTAAATCTTTTTTCTTCTTACAGAAGTTGCTTAGTGATTTCTCGCATGAAGTCAATACTGCAGTGTAAATATATGTGAATATTTCTTATTCACAACCACTATGATTTTCTTTTTAAAACCTAATTTATGCATCATGTATCCTCATGTTTATCATCAATGATATACAATATAATTCAAATGTCTTATTTAGGATTCTCTTTCCTTCTTCCATCTTGCAAATTTCTCCTTAGTGCTGTTTGTTTTACTCAAGGTCACTGGTTGGCACAGGACTAGTACCTACATGTGGTAGGAATAGTGACAGTTCTAATGCAGACTAGGACTGAATTATCATGTAGTGTAAATCCAGTCTTCCACTGTAGTGCTTGAGTTGTATAATGTGAAATCAAAACTTTTACCTACTGAGCTTTATAGTAAGTATTTTTTATTATGCAGTATTTGGAAGGTCCAGTCATAAGCCATGCATTGAAACTGCATTTATACAAAAGCCAGAGAATAAATATGATTAAATCTAATAAGAAATGATGCAAAGATATGGACACTCATTATCAGGAGGGAGAAAATATAAATTTGTGAGTTTTTTAATACTTGCATATTCATTTGACTAAAGACTGTCATAAACAAGCAAAATGATGACCGTAACAGCCAGATTGTTTGTTACCATGTGTTTCTTAATCAAAACAAATAAATCTGGGAAACTGGTCTGTATGATGCCTTTTATTAGTTTTTTTAAATCCAAACTCAACAGTTTGAAACAAGTGATCTGGAAAGAGACCAGCCTGTGTGTCTGACGTGCCCACAGTAATTAGCTCCCAAGCAGTGTAAAATGTTAGACTGCAGCAGAAGAATTTTAATTTTCTTTCAACCATTGTTTTCAAGGGTGACATGTCAAAGCTTAGCACTTTACTCTGGATTCAGTTCAGCTGGCACACAGTCACCTAAATTTCCACTTTCCAATCAGTTGTGATCAAATGCATGAGAATGAGTTATGCAGTTCAAGATGAAATAAAATCTATAACCTTACCACCGGTCAAAATTTTGATTTAGTCAATATGTGGAAATATATTATTTACCCTGAAAAAATATTTGAGTAAAGAAATAGCCCCATTTTCCTATTTAATAAAATGCAAGATAGATTTTTTTAAACGCTACTTATTCATATATCAGTCACTCTTGTCTGAGATTTTTCTGCAAAATTCAAACACATAATATCTTTAAAAAAAATAGTTGTTTTAGATCACAGTATTTTGTTATGGTTCATGACTTGTAAACATGTAAAGACTTTGCTTACCGAGTCACCTAGAAAAATAAGACATGCACTAATATATAATCATATTTCTGAAGATTACAAGAGATTGTATAAAGGTATTTGTGACTGAATTTTAAGTTAGAAGTCACTGTGACTTCTGAGGAAACACGTCAGAAATATTTTTTATAGATATTAATAAGTATATAAAGAAACTTCATGGACTCTCCTTTTGTGGAGAATCAGAATATAAAGAAATCTATAAAACACAGTATTGAGTTAATAAAAAAGATTCATAAAGACCATGATTATAACAATTCTTAGTGGAAATCAGACAGCAATTGCTTCATTTTCTTTCTCTCAAATAGCCTATTTTAAAGTGCTAAAGCCAATGTCTTTGCATGTTGTCTTAAAAAATACCCACCATTATTACTCGGAAGTATTTAAATAATGTGACAAGTGTTTATTTATGGCAAATTTCTTTTAAAAGTATTGTCTAGAAGAGAGAAGAAACAGGAGAAACAATAAAAGAGAAACAAGCATAATCTTGCTTTTCCTGTTTTTTTGTTTCTACCGTAGGAACGACTGTCAATTTTTGTGCTCATACTGTTTCTCATGTATTCTTGCAACCAATGTTTAAGGGAGAAATCTAAGGGGGTGACCTATACAGCCAGAGTCCTCTCAGCTGTAGGACTAGTGTACAAAATGGGCCAGATGAACAGGTACATCTTTACCTTGTTCTTTCTCTTCATTGCTCATTTTAAAAGCAAAAAAATCCCATATTGGAACTGAATAGTCCAAAGTCATGCCTCAAATCTTCAGAATTTGATGCTATATTGTTGCCATAAATGTGTTAAATATTTTCCTACTGCATTCCTTGCTCTATCTTCTGTTAAAATTAATCTGCAATTTTCCTGAAATCTAAGGTTTCATCTCCTGGCCAGCACCTCTAGATGAGCCACCTTTTGCAAATAAGGAAGAGAAAAGTCTATATCAAAGCACTAAAATGCATGTTTAAGCACCTGGTCTAGACCTGGACTGGGATTTGAAAACCTTAAGAAGTCTGAAGATTTTAATACATCTGCATCACCTCTTGAAAGATTATCTGAAGGGATATAAGACTTCTAAACTTAAAAATGAGGAGCAAAATATCGAAGAACAGTAAACACAATGATAAGCAATATGAATATTGGAAAAAAATAAATACTATATATTAATCGCTTTTCTTTGGGTTCTATTCAGAGCAATGGTTATTTTTTTTCTCAAACACGGGAAGTAGGGTGTGTCACTTCTTAAACATTCATGGTCATTTCCATTCCTCTTAACATTTTGAAATTTCAGGCAGAGGTTGTTTCTCTTAGACTTGAGAAAGATTTCCCTGAAGAGATCTGAGGGAATTGATTAAGCGGTTTGTTATTTTTTTTCCCAGTATGCTACACTTACCTAAAGATTAAAGTTTCATTTGGTTTTTTAAAAAATTTATTTTATTTTAAAATTTAATTTAAAAATAATATTTCATTAAAATGTATATACAAAATTCTTTTTCAAGGTTAAAATATCACCCAACAGTGAAATTATATTAATTAATTAATTTTTAATTTGCTGAGAAAACTGTGGAAAAATAGATATCAGGCTGGTTAAAAATATATATATTCTTTTCATTTTATTTATCTTGCTAATGAAATAAAGTTTTCAAAAACTTCTATTCTTTTTTTCTAGTGTGAGTGTACCACACAAGATATTGTCCAGTCTGTCAATAATGGAAATCTAGGATAGAATATTATAATATACACTGGGAAATATCTGTGGAGCAGTCCACCCTTCTCTGCTATGTTTCAGCATTTCCAGATGTGCCAGACATACTGTTTGCATCCATACCAGCTCTACTGTTAAAGCTGGGGACAACAGATTTTTAAGAAATGAAGTAATTAGTTCAATTCTATCATAGACATTAGCATTCACAGCACTAAGGTCTTTTTGTTTTCTGAGGAAGTATTAAGATGATAATTGCTAATATTAAGATAGCCATAAGTTGCTACAGCTGTGGTAAAGTTGTGTTGATCTGAACCATTTTACATGCTATCTTGTTGTCTGAACACCGGTAAACTCTCAGCCAAACTTCTCTCATGCAATTTTAAGCTTAATTTAATTCATCTTACAAACAAACATAATAAAAGAACACCATATCCCACAGCAAACAGAGCTAAGCACATGTTGTGTGACTGAGCGTTTATCTAAGTAAATTCACCGTGGCTCTGTGGCCCCTACTTTAGATACAATCTATTACAGACAATTGTAATTAGGTCGTGGATGATCAACCTCCTCAGAAGGCAACATCAGCTCTGACCAGTGGACCTTGCTTTTTGTGCACTAAGCTACTGTTTTCTCAATATTTAATTTTTTTATGATTGTGCAGCTCTCCTCTCTCAGTATTTACCCACAACCTTTCCCTGAAACTATGTCTTCTTTAATTTAAGAATATTCCAGAGATTCTTAGCCTTCCAAGTAAGAAACACTAAATAATTTTCTAAGCATCAAAATCTTCAATAAGTCTCAGAAGAAAAGTTCAGGAATGGGTAGCAAAATATCAAGAACAGATGTTAAATGATGTTCAAAGCAATAATTGCACAAACAATGGTCTTTTTTCAGTTTATACTGAGTAATGAAGCACTGTTGTAAGTCTGTGACTCTCACTTCCAGACTTCAAAGTTTGTTTTGTTGGTGGGTGGGTATTTTCTCTATGAATAGAAGAAAAGTTCCCTGAAGTCAGTCTGAAAGATGTACATCTAAGATACTGTCTAGTTGCTGGTTTGTACCGTTTCAGACAGAATATAAGAAAATCTCTATGTGTTTTTAGTCTGGAGATTTACATTCTGTCCTTTGATTTATATTTGCTCACTGATCTTGTTTACTTTTTTTTTCTGAACTACCAGCACTTATGTTTCAGGAGTAAAAAATATAAAGGAAGAGATCAATGATAATGTGAAGCACACGTGGAGCTGTAAGTTAAAACTAATTACGTAAATAATTACCAAAACATTTCTGCCCTAATATACTGTTGAAATGGAAATGCCAAATTTTGTAAAAACTTTTCCTTTCTGAAGTAAAATATTTATTTCAGGACAGATAAAAATTCTCTGATCTAGTTCCACCTCCTACTCTAAAGCTTTCCAGAATCTTAAAGTGATTAATACATAAATATCCTCATTATGGGATTGTGTGTTTGCTTGTTTGTGTTTTAATAGCTGAGACTCACACTCAGGAAACCTAAGGACATAGGCCATAAGCCTTGACTTTGCCAGGCACAGGTGAGAAATATTCCCCATACTCATTTACAAGTTGAGAAATGGATGCAAGAACAGGAATAACAAGGGGTACTGACATTAAAAATTCCAATAATTACTCATTAGGAAAAGGAAGTCAATGTAAGTATTACTTAAATGATTTAAATTGCTCAGTATGTTTTAATTTCATTGTAAACTGAGAATTAAACACTTCCATGCTCCATGGCATTTTCATATTTAAATTGAAACATTTATAGAAAAAAATGGGTAATTGTCAAACAAGCTATTTTTATCTAAATTAAACTTTTTTACAGATTTTCAAACCTGAAAAAACCTCAAACAAACAAATCTCAAGCAATAATGCCAACTATGGATCTCACAAGTAGCCAAAAAAATTTGCCATATTTATATTTGGAAATTATCTGTGATCTTGATAACGTTCTTCGAGTGTTATGTATTCAGTATCCCTAACAAAACAAACTATTTGTAAGAAGGAGATTGTTTGTTTTAACATTAAGATTAAACTTTTTTTTTTCATAATTCTAAAAAGTCTGTTTCTTTATAGAATGTTTGCTTCAGTGTGGAGGAATGTTTTCATATTTAGAGTTCCTTTTGTTATCTTTTTGTTATTGGATATAATAAAAATATATCATACCAATATAGAAACTATAACAACAGGTAGGAAGTCCACAGTGGAACCCTGACTCAACTTAGTAACTGCTTCCGTGATTCCTTATGAATGGACTGCTTTGACTGTATCCTTCCCTAAGGTTTGATATTTCAGTTTTGGGGCCATGCTATACAATACACTTATACACTAGTATTAATTCCCACAGCCTTCTCTTAAAGCTCAAAAGTGTTCATATGACCTAGCTGCTGTCAAAACAACAGGAAATAAACCAGACTGTTTAGGATGATTCTTGTAAGACCAGTGACTTGAATGAATAATTCAAAATCTTAACATATTTTCTCAGCAGGGATCTGAAAAAAATAAAAATCTCAGTGCAACAGCTTACAGGACTCCACTAATGGCAATAGTTCTCTACTACAGAAATGGATTTTCTTTATAAGATTCTTGAATTAGAGAGAGGAAATGAACAGCAGGAGGGGGAGGAAATAGTGGTGGCAGCGGAAAGTATGATCTTTCTTGGAGACAACCAGTAAGAAAAAATATTTTCAGCATAATGAATTTGAATGACAAAGAATCAAATAATATCTAACTGTATGAAATGGGTTATAGAAAATAGAAAGTTTTATATCTAGGATTTACAGTTCAGACTGATGCAATCTAAAGAACTGCCTCACAGAGAAAGAGTGGAGATTTATCTAGTAATAGTTTTGTTAACAAAGGAATATGTGAACCACATAATGTTTAGAAAGTATGGACACAATCCTGGGCCCTACAAGCAGCTAAGCAGGCAAAAGGGAAATTGCCTGAAAGTGAGGGATCAGAAAGTATCTGACACTGCTATGACTTTGCTTAAGCAAAGACCCCAAAAACAATCACTGATGCTCAGAGAAGTTTTCAGGTGTGTGAGCAGGAGCTGCAGGTGGTTGTTACCCCAATTTACACTCCTCCCCCTGCAGAATAAGCTTGCTCTCACAGGGCTCTCTGTCTTGAATTGTTTTCTCCACTGTCTATTTTCTGCAGTTCTACTCTGGAGGCTTTCCCTGCCCTGTATCCTCAGGTAAATAAAACATTCACATGTTTTACAGTAAATTGGTTGGTGGGTTTGAGTTTTTTTGGTGTTTTGGTTTGTTTTTAATTTAGTTCTTAATTTCATTTTTTAAAGAAGTTTCCTCATTCACATGTATGCTAAAAGTATATATATTGAACTTCTTTCAGAGGGAAGAAAATGTATCTGGCATGCGAACTTGCATACTAAGCAACCATGTACCCTACCAACCTATTGTACCCAGATTTAGTTAAAGAGAAGAATTCTAGAAACCCACTTTCAAATAGATAAGGGAAGGAGGTCCTGCTAGAAGGAGTGTTTTCAGGCATAAGAAAGTGGTCAAATGATTGCAGTAGTTTTCTAGCCATGATATCTCATAAAATCACTTGAGCTCAGTCCAGCATCTGACTTTGACAGGAATTGGATTTGATCCTGTGAGAGATAGCTGTGTATTACTGAATCTAAGGTACAGATAAGGACCAAGGAGTCATTTAACAGTTCATTTTGCGGAGCTGTTAAACAGTTCACTAATATGGCCACTAGTAACTAGTTCCAAAATATGAAACTTTGCAAACTGAAAAGGTAGATATTCTTCATAAGTTCACAGAATATTGACGGACACACTGAATATTAGAAGTATCTTACTTGTAAGTAGGAAATTCTAAGAGAGAATAAAGAGAGAAGTTATTATAATGCTCGTAAGCCATCACGAGGCAAGATGAGGCAAGGGGAGACAAGGAAAAGTGAGGAAGAAAAAGAAACAAGCCAAGTCTTCTAGGGAGGCATCTGTGTAAGTATAAACCAAATGAAGCCAATTCAGTGCCCTTCTTGGAACATGTGCCTACTTGTAAATTTATTAGTGGAAAGAAATTTAGCCAGATGGACATTTTAAAGCAGGCTCTTTGCAAGTAATTATTAATCATTACACTGGAATAATATATCCCAAAGCTCACATATTTCTCATTTAAAAAAATTGAAAATCAGCTAAAGTCATCTCTGTTTAACAAGAGACAAGTGTTTACCTGAATTCTCTTACTGATTTATCAAAAGAGAGAAAAAGAGCCCATTGTAATTATAGCAAGTATCTTATCTATCTATCAGAAGAACAGCTGGCTATTTTTAATTGCTAAAATTCCAGCCCCATTTATATAAAGTAGAGTGTCTGCTTGTTCTCTGATGTTTCTACTTGATTAATTAAATTTATGCAGCATGATTAATTGATTAATCAATTATTTGGTTTTTGCAAACTCTCCCTGGACATTTATTTTTATACTTATCTCTATGGAATAATCAGTTACTTTTAAATTTCAATGAGTTCATTAATGATGAAAAATAATTTAATATTTCAGAATATTTTTACATTATCTTTCTACCATGAGTTTACTGAGATATGTTTTCAGATGTAATGATAAGTGGAAAGGATACAAACATACTTTTTGGTGTAGGTGAATGATTCGGTGTCATATAATCACATAAAAAGATAGACCTGCTGGATATCCAGCTAATGAAAAACCGGTTTATCTGAACAGGGTGTTAATTCTCAGTGATTCATAACAGAAAGGAGAATCTGCAAAACAGCTTGCTTTCCACTGTGGGTACTTGGGTAGCACTTGAGCCAGTACAAAGGGCTCTAAGCTTTGAACCAGCAGTAGGTAGCCAATACTCAACATGTCTTCTATGCAGTTTTTTTTAAAGCTCTAGTCTTTCAGGGTCTATTTTACTGATCTTTTCGTCAAGGATGGAAGAGGAAGTCCAAGGAAAATCACTATGCTGTTTTAATGAAATAAATAAATAAAAAAAGACAAAAACAGCAACAACAACAAAGCAACCCAAACCTCCCCTCCCCCCCGATTATATTGAATATTATAAAAGAGTCTGTAATTGTGAAAAAATAGAGGTGGCTGACCAAGGAATTGTCTATTTCTGCTTTCTATGGAAAAAAAATAAAACAAATAAAATTAAATTAAAGTCTAAATCAACCAGCTGTGTTCTTTATCTGTAACACAGCTAAAAAAAAAAAAGGCTGTTTTTCTTTCTGGTATACATCCACAGGAAGAAGCAATAAAAAGACAAATTTAGCAAGCAGCAATTTCCATCAATTCCAGGGCTTCTCTTCAGAGCATATTTAAAATAGGAAGGTATTTTCTGTCACTCTTTCCCCTTCCTGCTTTCTCTTGATTTCCAAGATCAGAAAAACTGAATGAGTGGTTCAAGTACTGAAAGAGTCACTCAGTTGTAGCAAAAACTTAAATTTTGATGCATCCTTTACAATTTTTTGTGCAAAAAACACAAACCAACAACAAGACAGAAAAATGTTTGAACTGTTTTCTCCAATTCTCATTGGTTTCTGTGTATTACATTGAAACGAATGGAACTATGAAGATGCTCTGCAGAACTGCTAACTGGCATTATTTCCCTGATATGACCCTTCAGCAAAGTGCTTTTTGGCAGCACTGCAAAACAACAACAAACCACTAATTTGTTCTGAAGCCAGATTCTTTACCAGTTCACATTACTCCCTAACTAACAGTTGAGCTTTGCTGCAGGCTAAGCATCTGTTTATATGTCTCTTGTTTCTTTTGAAAGGAGTGTTAACATAAAACACATCAAGTTGTCCGTTGGGGTGTTGTGAGACAGTGAGATATTAGAAATACTGAGAACTACAAAACAATGGCAATGTATGAAGGTTTAGGAAAATGGAATAAAATCAAGAAATGACTATGTCACTTCCCTGTTTACTTGTCTAAGCAACAAAAAGTTTTCTGAAGAAAATAAGTCAATGACAGAAGTCTCCTGAATACAGTCAATAGTTACAATTCAATCTAATATTGTTGGTTCTTGATTACTGCTGATCATTTACTGATCTACATTTCTTTTATCAACCTGTTTTTCTTATAAATATCAATGCTATAATGGTTATAAACAATAGGGAAAAAAATAAGCTACCAAAATAAAAGGCAGAGCTTTGATTTATTACGTAAAACTAATAATACAATAGTAGTCACTGAAAAATAAAAAATTGATTCATTCTTTCTTTCTTTTAGAAAGAAGTTAACATTTAACATGGGAGAATTTCTTAAAATCCCATTAGTTTACCTGATATCAGTGAGGTTACTGACAAGGCTGTCACAGACTTCACAGAAACTGCATTAGACTAACCCTGAGGCCTTTTGAAAATTCCATTCATATGCAACACAGGAACAGAAATAAGTTGCAAAGAAATACAAGATATTATAATTTATATTGTAAAAAAAAAAAAAAAAAAAAAAACCAAGACAGAATAAAAAAGAAATAATTGCGAGGTTCCCCCACCTGATATTTGTGTGGAATTTTAAGCCCTAGGCTTATAGGTATTGAAGCCAGTGGGAAATTCTTTACTGACTCCAAAAAGAATTTTAATGATCCTGATTTTAACACAATCTGTCTTATTCTGGTCAAACTGGGTCATATTTTTATTATTTGCATTCCTAGCAGCAACAGTTCCATAAAAGAAAATAATTGCATTCAACATTATGTCAAAGAGGAAAATTTATTTCAGAGGCAGCATTTTCTAGTGCTCCAAAGAAAAGAAGAGAGGTGAAAGCTATGAAAATCTTATTTACTTTTTACTTTATTCAGTGGAGTCACTCACAGAGAAAGATGTGAACAAAGCTAGAGTTGCCCCTTTATTTCTTATCATTGCATTTTTAGAATAGGTGTATCCATATGTCTGTATCTATATAGAGGTACAATCCATCCATCATGTAAAAACTACCACAGGTAGTTTTGTTTATGTAAGTGGACATAATACAGAAGTTTTATGTGAAAACAAATTTGAAAACTTCATGATTCAACCACAGTTTAACTATTAGAATATGTTGATAAAAAAATGGAAAAGTTACATCCAAACTTCAGAATTTTTTTCCAGCAGGTGACCATAGCTGATGTGTAGTGGGTTACATGGCACAAATCCTATGCATGGTAATACAGTATGGATTCAAATATCATAAAATGTTTTGAGCTTCCCACCAAAACCAAAGGAACCATTGTCTATGACTTTCATAAAATCTAGATAAAAAACAGTGGTGTTAATGAATTTTTATCAACTACATACGAAAGTATTTTAGGGTGTGGTAATCAGAATAATCTGTAATAACGAGCAAACAGAGGGGAGTTCACAGCTTTGCTTTGTCTTGTGTGATTCAGAAACCCACTGAAGCCAATTGCAGGCTAAATCTTTCCCATTCACCCAGTGACTACACAGAAATATACACCTGACTATATGTATTAATTTTTCTTTGACCTTTAAAACAGAGAGTAGAATCAGGTCTAGAAAAAACTTAGCCTGAAAGAAAAGTCTGTGCTTTCACTATATATTAAATATAAATGTTTTTGTTAGAGAAAGCATCTAGTGAATAGCTTGAGAAATATTCACAACTCAGAGAAATCATATCAGTGTACATGGAGAGTAAATTAATTCTATCACATTTTTTCACATTTCACAATGGAATACTGAAATTGAGACACAGCTAATAATGTAGTTCCGCAAGGACAAAAAGATGGCACTTCATCTTAAGCACCGTGTGCTTTCTCTTTACTATACATCATATGGCAAAGACAGTTAAGGGTGAAAAGCAGAAAATGTCATGTGTCAGAAAGCTGTTGAAAAAAAAATTTAATTGCTGTTGAAAGCAATTGCTGTTGAAAGTTAGAATTCTGAGGGTTGCTTGTAATAAAGTTCTTGTAATTGGAACTTGATATTAACCAAAACTTTCTGTTGTATTTCTGGTTTCACACATGCTGCTGTTTTTTATTTGCCAGAAGTCATAGAATCATAAAATTATTTAGGTTGGGAAAGGCCTTTAAAATCATGGAGCCCAACTGTTAACCCAGTATTGCAAAGTCTGCTGATAAACCACATCCTTAACTGCCACATCTTTTAAATGCCTGCAGTGATGGGAACCCTACCACTTCCCTGGGAAGCCTATTTCAGTGCCTGAGCACCCTTTCAGTGAGGAAAAGTTTCTTAATATTCAGTCTAAACCTCCCCTGATGCAACTTGAAGCTATTTCCTCTTGTCCTATTGCTTGTTACTTGGGAGAGGAAACCAACAACCACCTCAGTACAACCTCCTTTCAGGTAGTTTTAGAGAGCAATTAGGTCCCCCCCACCCCCGAACCTCCTCTTTCCAGGCTAAACAACCCCAGCTCCCTCAGATGTTTCTCGTGAGACTTGTGTTCCAGACTTGTCACCAGCTTCATTGCCCTTCACTGCCCTCACTCCAGAACCTCTATGTCTTTCTTGTAGTGAGGAACCACCTAAATATGAGGAAGAACTTTACTGAGTTGGTGACCAAGCATTGAAACAGATTGCTCAAAGAGGTTGTGTAGTCGCCCCTCCTGCAGACCATCTGGGCCCAATTGTGTGCAATGTGCTCTACGATGATCCTGCTTGAGCAGGATGACCCACTGTGGTCCCTTCCAACCTGAGATTAGCTCAGCTGGTTAGAGCATGGTGCTAATAATGCCAAGGTTATGTGTTTGATCCCTGTATAGGTCATTCATTTAACAGTTGGACTTGATGGTTCTTGTGGGTCCAGTCTAACTCAAGATATTCTGTGATTCTGTGTGGCCTTACCAGTGCAAAGTACAGAGGGACAATCCTGGTCCTACTGTCCTGGTGCTATTGGCCACATCTTTTTTTGTTACATTACAGGATGCCATTGGCCTTGGCCACCTGGACACACTTCTGGTTCATATTCAGCCAGCTGTCATCCAGCACCCGCAAGTCCTTCTCTTCTGGGCAGATTTCCAACCTCTCTTCCCCCAGTCTGTAACTTTGCATTGTTCCTAACACAAAAGTGTGACCCAGCACTTTACTTTGCTGAACCTCCTATCGTTTGGCCTTTGCTCATCAATCCAGCCTGTTCATATCTCTCTGCAGAACCTTCCTACCCTTCAGTAGATCAATATCCCCACCCAATTAGATGTCATTAGTAAACACATTGAGGGTGTTCTTGATCCTCTCATCCAGGCACCTTGTGGAACTGAGTTTCATAGATTGTGTCGTCAGGTCCTGATTCATAGGTGAGTCACCAAATATTAGTTTGTGTTAATTTTAATAATTGTATATAGTCATCTAAGATAGAAAGAGCAAAAAGAAACAATAAAAGTAAGATGACTTTATATTTTTTTCATAGAGTGCAGATATGTAATCGTTTTATAATTGTGTACACTACTGTAATGCCTCTATATTATTGAGAAGAAGAAGGTTTTCCTATGTGTGCCAGTTTGGAATATCAATCTTGCAACACATTTTTGATAGATGAATCAGAAAAAAAATAGTATCTTGTATCTCAGTAAAAAACAAAATGAGGTTTAAACATATGGATCATGTGCAAGGATGTGGGAGAAGCACAGACTGAGAAAATGTCAGAAAACATGTATATTATAAACAGCATATTTTAATGCTACAAGAGCATAAGGGTGAGAAATCAACCTGGAGCAAATAAATTATAAATTTATTTATTATAAATTTATATATTCAATTTATAAATTCAATCCTGCAAATATTTATACAAAGTAATATTCTTTTCACATTACTATTGTTTACAGATTAAGAGCTCTTTTTTAAAAATATATATTAGTATGATATACAGCACATATGTAGGGTTATATAAAGCTACAATATTCAGGCAGGTATATGTAAACACATCTATACAGGCACAAAAGCACGTCACTGTTTTGAATCTCCACTTTTTTTTCATGAGCATTTATGTTCAGTCTCTGTTTTATTCACCCCTTTGTCCTGTGTACCATCAAGGATGATAAGGTAGAACATTTTCTCCTTTAAAAATTCCCTCTATTGGTACACATTTACCTATCCTCACTATTATTCTAAAAACTGTCATTCTGTAAGAATTAGATTTTCATGCTGATAAGCCTATAGCCATTCCAAATAAAAATTTGAGTTAATGTTAGTATCTGGAATACAAACAATTCTATTTGAAGTTGGGATTTTCAAAAATGGAGAACTCTCTTCTGCAGCCATTGCCACTTGGAATAGATATTGATATTGGACTTAGTACATGGTTCTTAAAAACTCACGGGGATCATAACATCTATGCTGACAATTTTTTATGACTCCTTCCTAAATGAAAAATATTTTTGGAAAAATAAATGGATTTTTTTCTGCCTTTAGGTCTAATGACTGAACTTTTTTTAAAATGAAATATTTTTCATTAAAGGAGTAGATTCTGAATTTAATCAAATATTCATATAGAATTCATCAAACTTTCAGAGAGAAGCTAGATGACCAGTCAAAGTCCTTTCAAGTTCCTGTTTTTTATCAATTCTAGTAGTGATTTCAATTGAGAAAAAGAAAAAAAAGAAAAACCTGAAAAAGTTTCAATCCATTTGAAATATTAATTTTGATATTTTTATTCTTGCATTTCAAAATATTCGTAAATTTATTAAAAAGGCAAAAAACACCTAAAGCAAGACACAGTTTTGCTGGATTAGAAAATATTTTTCTTTTTCTCCATCAAAATGAAAGAAAATTAAAATAATATTAAGGAATTATTAGCTTTTAATTTTCACTTTCTTTTAGCATAACAGAATTAAAAAATAGCAGTCTCCAAACACTTCATTTTATGATGTCATTCAAAGATATATCTGGGTATTATATATTGGAACATTCACTGTCCATTGAAATGAAGACATTCTCAGTTCTGAGTACCTCCAACAAACCAAGAAGCACCTACAAATTCTTCTCTCTCATTAATATTAGATAGAGTTATCTTGTAATTTCTTTTTTTTATTAAATTATTTGTATCTTCTTATTTCTTAAGCTGCAAAGCCAATGTTTATTACATTTTGAATAGTAACTTCTGCCAAATGTTGTTTAAAAAATTGTGATGGGAGCAATTGTAAAATAGGGTTCTGTTCAGCTGGATAAAAATATCAGCATTTAATAAAAAATATTTACTTTTTGATTTAATAAAGTTGATGTTTTTGTAATGAGATTTCTAAAAATTTTGTTTTGTGGCTAATGGAACTGGAAAGGATCGTCAATCATTAAATATACTTAGCTACTGTTGTCACAGTAGCAACATCTTACCATCTATTACATAAAAGAAGTTTCTGTCATTAACAATATCTGAAAACTAGAAAATTCTCTTCTTACTACTCTACAAGCAAAGGCAAAACAAGATGCACCATGAAAAGAGGCAATAAATTGCTGTAAAATATAGTGGATTTTCTACCATGAGAAGATTTCAGTACATATTTAAAACCTACATTATGACAAAATAAAATGTAATTGGTTAAAATTTTTTTCTTCTAAATTAGTTGGGCTGTGTCTAGGGAATCTCTCCAAGCAAGAAATAATAAGCAAATTTTAAAAAACAATCAAGAAACCTTGTGCCAGAATTTCTGTGCATAAACTGTTTTATTCTTGGTTGAAGAACTAAGAAGACACATTTGAGACCCCAGCAAGGTGTGTGTTTATAGGCATCCAACGGGAAAAATTCCAAGTTTCTGAGGAAAGATGAGTAAATGCTCACTCAGTTTTGAATCTGTTTTCCCAGTTTATTAAGAGAACAGAAAATGAACACAGGTGCATAAACAGTTTTTATTCCAAGCTATTTTCTGCCTTTTTTTTTTTTTCTTTTTGAACCTTGGTTTATATTATTCACTTTTCATCAGACTGTGGTAGTTTCAAATGAAAACAGAAAGCAAACATTAACATAGTATAAGTTTTTTTTGAACAACAAAGGTATTGTGAATAAAAAAAGATTTCAAGAAGAAAAGGCAAGAAAAAACNATTGTGAATAAAAAAAGATTTCAAAAACATTTCATTTGACTTTAACATGTCTTTTTCCCAAATAAATGAAGAAAAGGCAAGAAAAAATGGCCAGGATTTGGCTTAACATTGCTGCACATCTCTGCAGCAAGCAATTGTTCATAAGTAATGTGTAAGGTAAACGGCAGAATATTTTAATCACACCTCACAGATGGAGAGTGTTATTCTCCTTTAGATTTCCAAAAGGCTTGAAACAATCTTTTTATTGTCCTGAATCATAGTATGGTTTGGGTTGGAAGGCACCTTAAAGATCATCTCATTCCAACCACTGTGCCATGGACAGGGACATCTTCCACTAGATCAGATTGCTCAACCTGGCCTTTAAAGGTGTGAGAAAATTTTCATTCCGTATAAGATTGTGAGACCTTCAGATCTAGCTTTGGCAATATGAATTCAGCTCTTTTACAAATCTCAAGACTCCTTTGAGTTGGACCCAACATAGTCGCCAATTTGCTGCATAGTTTTGTTTCTGAGAACATTCTCACCTCTCTGAGCTCTCTCTTCCTCTCTCTTTAGCCTCATTGTGAATATGTAGAAAGGGAAAATTTTACCTTGGTAAGTTAAAAGATTGGTAAGGTTGAAAAGATGAATTACTGGCAATGCTGGTATATATAAGTAAGAATTTCTCTGTATTTTATATTCAAGATATAGTTTTAAGTACCAAGGATTCAACAGAGACAACACTAGAGTTCACAGGACAGAATTAGACTTGATTTGGTTCAGGCCTTGAAGTCTCTTAGAACTTTTGTAAACTACCTAAATATAAGTAAATTTTGCAATGTCAGGTTAACTCTGTGAAGTTAATCAGTCTCAGGCTATGCTGTGAAGTTGCCTGTAGGATCTTTGACAACTATACCAAACTAGGATTTGGGGAGTTATTTTGGGGAGTGCAATAACAATGGCTGAAACAGAAAGCCAGAAAAACAAAACAGAAACAAAAATAAAAAGCTCCGTAATTGTGATGGGTGTAGATGACTGGTTACACTCACCTATTCACCTCTGTTTCTGCACTGTTGTTTTTTATTTGGTTATGGGACTTTGTGTCAATTATTATTAATCTCTGCTAAATATCTATATCCCAGCTGCTCTGATAATTTCAAGTCGTCACAAATTGTTCAAATCTCTATTCTGTTTCTTTCAACCCCTCAAGCAAAAATCCCAAAATATTTTCAGCAATATAAAAGCCAACAAAGAAGCCAAGAAGCATTTCAAGAGAGAGAATGTAAGAGTTTATTTGTTTATTTCAGTTTATTTTTTACTTCAATTAGTAAATACATCCTCTGTTAATATCTATGGAATCTGGGATAGACTCAGGAATCTGGCAGGAAGTCTAATTGTTTAAGAAAAAAAAAGAATATTTTAAAATATACATTCAGAGTGTCAAGAGATTCAATTATACGTAGTAAAGAGTAAAAGAAGAGGACAATAAAGGTGTAAGACAAGTAAGAACCAACAAGATGGAGCAAGCAAAGCCTTAGGGGATATAATTTTCTTATTGTTTACTTCCATCAGCTAACACTACCTACTTATTCTAAAATGGCAACACCTTTGCAAACAGGTGGGATGCAAGCATGTTTTTTAATTACATATGCTACTGAAAAAAAAGAAACCTTTATTCTTTGTACTGATCTGGCACAAGGTGTGGCAATTGAACAAACTTCCTATTTCACTGCTCAAGGGAAATATAAAAATTCTTTTCAGGCCTTATATTATTGTTCTTAATATTCTTATTGATAGCACTCAAGCACTGTGCTTGAGATTTTGTTGCTGGTTTGTTTTTTTTTTAATTCTCTCTATGCCTCACTATATCTAACTGTATAAAAGTCACAAAGGGATTTGCCATAGTGAGAAGTAATAACAATTTATTGCCAATTAAGGTAGTAGATAGTCCTGAGCTGAGAGGAGAAATATATCAAACAGTGTGGTATTTTGCTGGACTTCTCCTTTTCTAGAAGATGGTACTCTCGATTTCTTTTATATTGCCCCTGAAAAGAATGGTAGTAGTGAATCTCTAGACAAGAAAAGATATTTTATATTGTCAACAGCTATCTTCCTGCTTGTGAAATAATTTTCCCAGGCAGATTTTCTCAAGTTTGTGTCTCTAATATCTACCAGGAAGGCTCTTGACCAGATCACCAATAAATTGTAGCATTTTTTCTTAGTGATTATCAAAGGATGCAAATTTGATTTCCAGTGCTCCTGAGCTGTTTATTTTACTAATTGAAAAGACACTGAATAGATGGATCTGTACTACTTGTTACGTGCTAAGGAACAAAGCAGTTCAGATGAAATTTAATGTCACTCCGAACACATTTGCAGAAAGTTTGCTTGCCCTAGAATCATAGAATCATAGAACCAATTGGGTTGGAAAAGATCTCAGAGATCATCAGGTCCAACCCTTGGTCCAACTCCAGTCCATTTACTAGATCATGGCACTCAGTACCATGTCCAATCTCAGTTTAAAAACCTCCAGGGATGGTGAATCCACCACCTCCCTGGGCAGGCCATTCCAATGCCTGACCACTCTCTCTGTAAAGAATTTCTTTCTCATATCCAGCCCAAATTTCCCCTGGCAGAGCTTAAGCCCGTGCCCCCTTGTCCTATTGCTAACTGCCTGGGAGAAGAGACCAATCCCCACCTGGCTATAACTTCCCTTCAGGTAGTTAGAGAGAGTGATGAGGTCACCTCTAAGCCTCCTCTTCTCCAGACTTCCCTGAGTCTCCTCAGACTGCTACCTGTGCCCAGCAGCACACCCAAGGCTCACACTGTCAGCCTGACCTCCCCAGTGTATTCAATGAGACTCTTCCACAAGATGTATTTCATGTACTGTGGCAGCACGGAGGAAGGAAAGAAGCATCAGGATCTGCAAGGTGGGGCATGACCAAACAAATGCAGATGTAATTAAGCACATTTTGGCATTTGATACTATGGTTTGTCCTAATGCAGTGGTATGTAGCTGTTTTATTCAAGGCTTTGTTCCTTTCTGAATTGATAGGCAGCAACCAGGTCCAGGCTGATATTAAAAGTCACCATAAAAAGCCCTGGCTCAAAGCTCTGGCAAAATTCTCTGAATTTTGGGCAATGTTATTAAAATTCCAGCTTCCATTGCACTCACTTTCCCCTCTGTCAGTTTGTTAAACAACATTAATTTAAAAGGGAGAGAAAAGCTCTCATCAGAAAGCTTAATATTAATTTTGACAAAAAACCTAAACCAATTTATAATCTTCATCTCCAGGAAGCCACTGCAAGGACAGCTGGTTGCTTTCCTCCTCTTGAAATAGCCTTCCTTCACTCATGTTTTTAAGTAAGTCTTGTTGGTACTGAGGACTGAATTAAGTTGATAGGATAGGGTACTATGACTTGCTTTTGTAAGCTTCTCCTCACTCCACACACCTGTCCCTCTAGCTGTTCCTGCCACCAAAAGCCAATCTAAACAACTACCACAAATCTGCCCGCAGATTTTATTATTTCAGATCTCGAGAAAGAGTGTAGCACATGGTGAACTGAAAAGTTACTCAGCTCACAGGAGTTTCAACTGTTTCATATGTCCCTGCTCACAGAAGGCTCTTGCACTAGGTTTCTTATTTGTTCTTTCGGGCTTGAACATTTTAACATAGTGCTAAAAACCATTGGTTTGGATCAAGGAAAACACTCACCTTAGGAATATTTAGGCCGAGCCAGCCTAGATTTCTATATATGTTTGAAATTACAGGCTTATCTCTATTCAAAGGTATTTACTATTTAACACCGGCGTCTCTATGCAAAAATGTTCCAAGATTGTCCCTCTATGCTACCAAATTGCAAATTTCCCCTCTACTACATTACTTTTGTCATAAGTGTCAGGAACTATAGTCACATGTTAGTTCTTCAGACCATTAAGACCAAATATTTTCATGCCCATATGTGCAAGTATGACAGATCTGTTATTAAAAAACCTACAAACAGGTCATAAAAGTTGCATTATTCTTACTTAACTGTGGTTTTGAAGGATTAAGTGGCTTGCAAAGACATCAATGAGAAGCTCTGAGGGAGACCAGTACACTGTTGAATTCCAGTTTATACTGCAGTGGAAAATCACTACGACTCACCTCTCAAGGTAAGGAATGGAAATTCCTAATTGAGGACATAACAATATAAAAATACATGGAGATGTATGTATTATATAATTTATTTCAGTTAAAAAATTATCTTTTTCTGAACCATATTTTATTTGGCATATGAGAGTGGAAAACTTCACTCCTGCTGACTCACTGTTGGCACATTAATTACATAGTTGTTCATTTTTGGATCTAGGTGTGAGTTCATTACTCAGGATTTACTTCAGTTTTGCTCATTCCTCTGTAGTTAAACAGTCCAGAAGCTATTCTGTTCATTTCATCTGTAGCATTTAAGCATTTTGATTTGTACTCTCTGATTATTGGTACTTTAGATGATAATCTATATTCTTGATCACTTTCTAGCTTTCATTGCTTGCTCACCCTCGTTTCTGTATGGGGCACAGAATCCCTGTAGCAGCTGAGTGTTTGATGCATTTATAGAATATTTCACTCTGATGCTCTAATGTTTCTTCATGAAAGGATTATTTTTGCTTTTACTGAGTGGCAGCAGCAGTTGAATTGTCTCCTCTATCATTTAATCCGGTGGATCATCACTATTTGTTTATCTCTCTGATCTGTTGAACACACCTACATATTTTCTTCTAGAAACGGAAAATTGCTAGAAGTTTAGATATCATCCATCAAGATGAAGAGAGACAAAAATACAATCTACATGTCAAGTCAGATTTTTTTTTTTTTCACAAGCATGTGCAACACCAGAGCAGTTAAGACCTAAACTGTCTACCTACTTGCTCCATGAATCAACAGCTTCCTAGGTCAAATCCTTGCAGTGGGTGACTAGGAGCTAAACCTCTAATTTTGCAGGCTTCTTTCTTCTGCATTTCAATTGAATATGAATATATGTTTTTCTGCTTCTTTTACCTACCCAACATCTTGGGAGCTGGCTTTGTGTTCCTATTAATTCATCACCTCTCTATTTTATACATGTGTAACTTTTCTGTAGTTCTTTTCAACATCACAGTCTCAACAATTTAACATTTTTGACCGTAAGACCAACATAAAGTAGCAGCTTATTGCAGTCTGACTGCACACTGTGCTCTTTTCTTAAGAGTCTTTATCTCTTCTTAAGGTAACTATGTCATGCAGTAAATTATTGCAGTTTGATACATGCAGTGTACCACAATCAGCTAAAGCACAGAACATGTTACTACAGTTCCATTGTGTTTAGCAATACAATAATTAGGTAAGTTCAGAACATGTTTATTAACTCGGTAAGACACCATTACAAAAATTGCACCAGTAACATCATTATAAAAAAATCCCACTCATTATTCAATAAACCAAGGCACATGGAGATTGGGTGCTATTTTTCAATAAATGTGAGAACACAATTGCCATAACAGTAATTCATTGATCACTAAATGACACTAAATCTTCAGTCCACAGAGCCAGCTGAGCAAAACTGTTTTCTGGGTTATGCTGAGACTACAGGAAGAGGATAATTTTCCCAATACTCACTAACAAAGTGAAAAGGAAATATACCAGTTTGAGGCAGGGAATTTATTTCACCAAGGATAATAAAGATGATACAAATAGAATTTTTTGACACTTAATTGTGCAATAACGAATTTCCTCACATAGCAGATGGTGAGTTTGGCTACCATTGCAGCATTATTTTGAATTATTGCATTGATCAACTAGCTTACAGTGCACTGCAGTCATATTTATTTGCATACAGAAGATCTTGTGATGGTGTTACAAAATATTGTGTGGGCCTTGTGGAATTTTCCTGAAATTTTGAAACAATGCAGTCATTTGCTGTGCAAAAATCCTGATTCCAGCATTTTAGAGGGCTGATTTTGGTGAAATGCCAGACCAGTACTGAGTTTTCATCAGCAAACAGGGAGGTGAGGCTAACAGTTAACAGTTGCTAGCAAAATCTAAAGTTAGCTTTTTAATTGAGCAGATTTCTTCCTTTCAGTGACCGCTTGGTCATGGTTATTAAACCTATTTAGGGCTATTGTTTAGCTGGCTGATTATTAATACTTCTGATGATTAAGTAGTCAGCATTGTAAATGATCAATTGCTCACAAAGGGACAAATAATAAAAGACATACTTAACCTACATTTTATCACAGCTAGGAGACCAAGCCTGTCCTCAGAGTTCCTATTACAGAAATGAAGTGACTATTCGCTATAAATCAGCTGTTTAACATTTGACCTTAAAAGAGAGATAAATTTTCCCTAAATATATATATATATTCTTGATACTCCAATAGACAAGCACATTTATTAATGAATGTATCTTCAAATAAGTGCATTTTCAAATATAAGATTACTTTCCTTAAATAAAATCAGACTTTTAACTGTCCTGATGTTTGTGCAAGCACCCAGAAAAAATGATGAAAACATAAAATATATGATAGCTATGAAATACATGCATCAGTACGTGTACAGATTCAGGGAGAGAGATAAAGATTATAACAAGTAAACTATATGAAAGTATATATTAGTAAGACAATAAATACAGTCTCAGTTTATATATATATATATGTATATATTCACGAGCGATAAATCCAAAATCAATCAAAACCAATTGTAGTGAACTGAAGAAGCTTCAGGATAGCTTTCGATGTATGAGGAATTAAAGGTAAATAAATGAGTAAAGGATGTTTTGTTTTGATTTGGGCTCAATTATGCTTCTGCTTCTAGAGTCATTGGTGTAAGCACATCATGCCTTTGGTGTTTGAACAGTGAGTGTTAGAATAAATATGTACAGGGGTCTTTTGGAGATATCATGTGACTTGTGGTAAGCATACAGGATACCTAATTTTTTATGGTCACAAAGGTAGATGGAATTTCTAGGGAGACTATGTTCAGGTTTCGATTGTATTCATGTTATGTGAGCTATAGGAACTGAAGATCTAAGATATGGTGAAGATTTTATTCACCTTATCTGTTGGGAGGAGAAAATAAACTCAAACAGTATAAATGTTCTGTTCACTTGATCTTTGAAAACACTACTAAAAAAATAAATTATGAGACAGATTCTACTATTAATTCAACTTCATTGAAATTCTCTAGTATTACACATACATAATTGAGATCAGAATGTAACTAACCATGTTTAAATTCCCTAAATTGTTATATAAACACTTCTACTTGCATCTCTTAAGAATGAATTCAGTCTCTTTATCATTTTAAATGTAAAAAAATAAGCACAGTAGGAGACCAAAGAAATGCTGAAAATACCTCCTAACTGTAGGAATTTTGTACTCACATCAATATAATAATGTTCTTATATTTCCAATGATTTATTTTATGAAGTAATTCGGATGGAAGAACAGATTTCATATTGAAAATATCTGCTATGATAATATCTTTTTGCAAGATCCAAATTAAGGAAAAGTATTAAATGAACATGGATGCACATATGTCTGAGCAGGATCTTACTACACAGAATACATTTCAACATTTCTCATTACCACAGAGAATTTTATGGTTTTTTAAGTCATTAGAGGACTCTCAACCCCACTCATACACAGTTTTTACTGTGTTAATGGGTTTTTAGGTTTGTGTCTGTAGCAATGCACATTGTTTGCTGAGAATAGAGACCTCATAATCCATATAGAATTGTGGATAGCATTTCATGACTTCTGTATAGAACACACCTTCTGTTGGTGAAAGAGATATGCATAACTTTCAATGCTGTTAGCATTTAGTCATCCCTGACTTGATCTTAAAGAACAAGTTGAAAACTTCATTGGTATTACAGTGTAAAACTACGACATAGAACGTCATTGTTCTCAGCTCTTTAATCTCTTCCCAAGTTCATCTCACTTCTTCCCTTTGGCTTTGGGACAGAAGACTGTGATGTCACCTATTATTTCATTACCCCTTTATGACATTGAATCTATTTCTTTTAACCAGTCTGGTCATTTATTAACAGTTTGATGTTAAACAGAAAAAACACATTGGTTTAGACCATTTCTCTCTCTTTTCTCCTTAATGGAGATTTCTTGAAGAAAATATTTAATGAAATTGTCTCCTTCAAAGAAAACAGTCATGAAAGCTGCAAATAGAGCCTAAGTAGAAATAAAGGCAAGCTGTTGTAACTCGCATCTCATTGGAGACAGAAATGTCTGCAAAAAGAGTCAAAATCTTTAACACAATTTGGAAAAAAGCATTTCTTCCAGTTAAAATTTCTCACTGTATAAAATAAAAATGAAAGAACTAAAAGTAAAGATATTGAGGAAAAGAAAAATAAAGCAATACAATAAGAAATAGAAAATTAAGTCCCAGGACCTTGCTCTAGGACAACGTATATTTATTTTTAGCTTCTGTGAGGTGTTCTGGTGCCACAGCAGTATGAGTGATTTACATCTGAATATATAACTATGTAGGAAAAAACACTTCATGGGTGAATTCACAACAAGTAATTTTCAGTGTCAAATCCTCCCTCTTTTATAAAAATCCTTTGCAGTCATATAGAAGTTCCTGGCAAGGTGAAATGAGATGAGATAGTGTGTGCATACATAGTCACTAGACCACAAACAATGTTGTCCAGGAGAACAAACTGGAATTAGAGGTACTTATAGAGGCAGTAAAACAAGGGGAAAAATACCACCTACAATAAATACTAATAAAAGTAAAATAATTTGGACCGAATACAGATTTGATGCAGCAATGGATTAGAAATTCATAAGATACCAAGCAAGCAGCATTTGTCCCAAATTACACTAGCTATGATTTTGTCCCAAAAGGATAAATCATCAGCTTGAAAAACTTGGTTGTATTGTAGTTGAACAAAGTTTTTTGTCTTTTGTTTGCAATTGAGGTCAACCCCAATTGTGATTGATTACATTCAATTCATTACATTTTCAATTAGTTTATTTTTTCAGTTATTCCAGTGCTGTTTGTCATGCAAGGGGAGAGGTCACCATGGATTTCTGCAGATTTATTGCATTCTATCACTAAAATCTTACTTTTGAAATTTCTTTCCGTTGCAGTGCTTTCAAAATAGTTTTTAAAAAAAGAAATAAAAAAGGATAATGTTTCAGCTACTGATGTGCTATAGTACCTGTCTTCCACATTACTCACTCTCATATCACATCATATACCTCTTCGTATACACACAGAAATCTATTTGTTTCCTACACTGTGAAATGAATGGGGCACAGATATATTCTTGTTCAGTATATTGCAAAGCAACTATCAGAGATGTGGTAGAAAAACAGTTTCTGATGTTGGAAAATGCCTGTACTGTTATGCATGTGCTATGTCTTGTCATTGATTGTCTGAATAGGTAGCCACTGAAGTATAAGGATAAAAGAAATGGAACTATGCATATGCCTTAGCTTTTTAGCTATTCAAAATCAGTACTATAGTAACCATTTCAATCATTTTTTCATCACTTAGACACAATTTATATTCTTAGAGAGGTTTCTACAAGTAAACTTTCCAAATTGTTTCTTCATACACCTGCCCATCATGATCAAAACCTGAACTGCACTATAGACTTTAAGACTGAACGAGCTACACTAACATAACTCTGAGCAATTGTATGCAGGAGAGGGCTAAGGAATATTCTTGATTTAATATGGCAAAAGCATGGCCATCCTGTTCCAATACTTTCCTCAGAAATCATCTCAAATCCATTACAGTATCTTTATTTGCCCTGACATTGCAATATTTTCAAATCAAGTCTTTTATTACTCTTTATATCAGCATCTAGTTAAGATTTCTCTTTTATTTTGGATTTAATTTGAAGACTGTTTTTCTTCATTTTTTTCTGCATTGTCCTACACCTACAGAGCCATCTGTTCTCTTGGCAGATGCATGCAAATTCTGTAATTGTTGTCATTCTTAGCATAGTGCAAACCATACACAATTCAAAGGACAAGGCATGCTTTATTTGTGAGTTGGCCAAATGTCTGTTGTTGTCAAAATTGCTTAACAAAACATTAACAGGAACAATATTTGATTTTCTGAGTATTTAGGATAGGCATCTGTGTTACCAGGATTAGAAGAGAGGATTTTTTGGAAACTATTAAATACTGTGTTTCTTTCTCATATATTTGTCTACTGTTTATGATATAGTTACTTTTGTCTTTAGAAAACTTAGGGTTAGATTTTCTATTTTTCTGGAGGAAGAGGAGGCACTCCAGTTAAAGGTGGAAGATTGTTTACTTATAAGACTGACCTCTTCTATATATGCACAAGCCAAACAATGCAAGTATCTCGTTATTAATATCCATGCCTTCAGCTTGGGATGGGAAGGAGAAAAAGGAAGCCAAGTTTTCAAACACACACCAAAAAAAACAAACCAAAACAAAAAAACCACAATTTACCATAAAAAAAGAAAGTCAGGGAAATTATACAGTGAAAAACTAAAACCTTTTTCTTCATATCTCCACTTTCATTGAAAGCTAAAACCTGGAGGTGATAGTAAAATAGAGACTCACACAGAGTATAGTACTGACAATAGATCATTAGACTTTGAGGATTCCCTTCTTAACAGCATCACCCTTGGATACAGAGATGTCTTCCACCTTTTCTGTACATTTTTCTTCATATTTTAAAAATGAGTGAAGTTTTATTAAGCTGCAGATCAGTTACAACAGAGATTTTAGTTCACTTTGTTGGGAAATTCACCCAGATTTTTAATACTTATAAAAACTACTCACAACAATTCACTGCAATTTGTCTCTGAGAAAACTGTTCCCCTTCAGGAAAAAAAGACAAAAGTGACAAAATGCACATTATATTTGACAAATCTCAGTTACACAGTGGTTTTCTAAGCTATAAACAGCAGTGTGCTGTCCATTTTTCCCATAGCTCTTTCCTTATATATGCTTATTTCAAGTTTTGTAACATTCAAAGTGAAATTAAAATACAGAAACTTGAAACAAAGAGGTGAAAAAGATGTATCATTCTGATCACTGAAATTAGTATGTACAACCTCTCAGGAACTACTTAGTAATTTAGATATTGAATAGGGTGATGGCATTGCTACTAAATTGAGTATTTTAATTTGAAAGACTTCTCCAAAATCCAATACGATTAGTGGAAAAACTCATGGTGTTTTCAACAAACTTTGGTTCACTTCCTTGATGAATACCTGTTTATTTTCATAACAGGCCCTTGGAGATCCCAAAGTTGTCCCATTTCAATTATCTTTATTTCTGGTCTCTAATTTAAGGGTATAAAAATACCTTTTTGATCCTCCTCCCTAGCATCAAAATCCCATCTCAAAAAATACGGAAACTTCCAGGAATTGTCTGTAGTTTAATAGAAGTCTTTTCTTTGGTCTTTTGTTATGATTTGGTGGGTTTTGTTTGGTTTGATTTGGCTTTCTTTTTCTCCAGAGTTTAAGTATTTAATGGGTGAATGTTACAAACAGAAAACTTTGTTCAACTCTGTCAGTTTAATCCACCATCTGTAAATTGAATGAAGGAATACGTGTTCACCTCATATCCAGGGCTGAGGATCAAAAAATCTTCTAAGAAAGGCTGGCTAGGACATGTTAGCCTGGGGCAAACAATTATTAAATTCCTATGAAGTGCTGCAACTTTTTAATTCTTCAGTGATTTAAATCCTGTCCAGTGTATAACATCCTCAGGATGTCATACTTAGACAAACTAAATAGAAAAGGACATAGTAGAGAATCCAGGGTGGAGGGACCTCTCCAGAAGCTGCACACTTCTGTCAAGGTTCTTGATGTTCACTTCTCTCTGCAAGACAATACAACACATTGCAATAGTTACAGGGTAGGAAGACCATGGCAGCTATTCAAAGACAGCTCAGTCCTAATTCTTCCTTCTCTCCTTTTTCTAACAGCAACAGAATTTGAAAATGTATGAGCACCTTTGAGCAAGGTTACTTAAGTCATCAAATAAGAATAGGTATCTTTGGTGGTGGAATATAATAAAAGAGGAAAAGACAGGCAGTAAATTACTGTCTTTAGGAATCTATTCAGCAAGGCTTTCAGGGAATGGCATTGTAAATGAACTCAGCTGTTGCTGTGAACATCAATCTCTGTGAAAGCCTTGTACATGAACACTAACATCCACCTGGTGACACCCTGCTGGTTAAACAAACAGAGCATGTGAAAAAAAGAGCACAAAAATCTAGCAATGCTTGTTTAACTTCCATTTCTTTCTCTGATTGACACGAAGCCTCTACACAGCCTACTAGGCTTTTTGCAGACAGATTATAGCCATTGTCCCTGAATCCAGGTCAGTGTGTGCCAATTTACTTGAGCACCTCATCTGTAGAGAAGAACATTTATTGAAAGTTTCTGGGGCAGTAACAGATAATTTCTCCTGTTAAAAGTTTTGTTTGTTGCAAAGATTATTATGAAATATTTTCATGAGTTTTACTTTAGCACACACAGCTGAAGCTGCTCTGAAGCTGCCGGGAGTTGTTTCTTCTGCTTGTACATCTTCAAATAAGTGTCAGATAGCTTATAATATCTCCTCCACTGCAAAAGCAGGGTTGAAGATAAAAATAAGCTTATTATGCCAGGATAGATCAATCCCTCTGTTCTTGTCATTGCCTGATGATATACAGTCCATGTTAGAATCAGAGTGGCCAGAGCAAAAATGGTTTCTGATATGAATAAATTGCAGATTGGTCACCTGGGAACTGGTGATAAGTGGACCTGCAATATTTCACACAGATCAGCCGTGATCCTGACTGAGGCTGAGTAAATCCATATGGTAAGAAAGTTCTTAGGAACTTGAGAGTGCACAGAAACTTTAGTGGGGTTTTTTCTTTGGAACCAAAACAAAAAAATTGTTTGTTTGCTTGGTTGTTTTTTTGTTTTGTTTTTGTTTGTGTTTTCTGTGGGTTTTTTTTATTTATGGGTTTTTTTTGGTTTTTTAACAGTTTTTGGTTAACCACAAATTAAAAGGAGAAACACAGTCAAACAGATGAGCTCTTATCCTAAGCTTTTCAAATGTATATTTCTTTAATCCACCCCAGATTTGAATGGAGAAATAAGCTTCCCTGCTTAAATTTCTGACAATGACAGTAATAAGAAGAGAAAAAAGTGTTTTCCTTTTATCTTTTTTTTTCATAACATTATCCACCAAAATATCTTCAAACTGTAATGATGAGATGACTAGAAGGTTCCTGTAATTCTTTGAAGCCAACAAAGAAAAAAACCCTTTACACTGTTCTGGAACTTTTGTTTAAAAGAGTATCAGGCCCACGTACCAATGTTTTGCCTTTTACAGCAATATGAGACCGTGTTGCTAACTCACTAATGACAAAAATAAACAAAGGAAATTACTTAATGCTTCTTATTAGGAGGTAAGCAAACCAATACAATTACATTAACAAACTGTAAACTTCTAAATGTAATGGATCATTAAAAACAATATATATATGTATTTTGTCAAGCATAATTTAATTCTCATTACTAATACTCACAATGCAAAGAGTTATAAAGCTTATTTAAAAAAAATAAGAATCTTAGGGAAATATATCAAATCCATTCCTTTCTTAAATCTTTCTTTGCAAAGAGAATATTTTTTTATGTGTCTAAATTGAAAAATGCATAGATTAGTCAAATATAAAATTGGTATTATTCTGTTGTATATGCTTTTTAGAATGTTCAGCTCTTTCCTTAAAATGACCTAATAATTTATATATATTAATCACAAAAGCTGGTGCAATTAATGTATTATCAAGCTATGTAATGGTGATTGTGACATCAAAGTGCATTAGGTGAAACATTGCCATCATGGAAGTAGGTATTAAGATAATCAGTGCCCTTTCTTATGTAAAATTAATCTTTGATTTATCACTAACTGTAAGGTAAAGACTTTAAAGGCCAGCAATACAGAGTGGAATGTGAAGAATTTGAGTTATATTTGCTAGTAATGAGCCTAAAATCTGTTTAAAAACTGAAGAAAAGGACCTCTTGACAAGGTTCATGGCCCTCCTGGATGAATATATAAACATGACAAACCCTAAGATGAGGGTGAGATTTCCCATGGTTCACTGAGTGAAAAATGTCAATCTGTCTAAGGGGCTACTACTGCACTATCATTGGAAGAGACTGTGCAGGCAGTAATACAACATGTGGGCTTTCAGTTCTGTGGGACTTAGTATGAGACTGGTTTATGTCAAGAACAGAATCTCATGGCTTTAATTAATTGCCAGGTGTTCACAGCATTACCACGTACTGTCGTGCAGTTCCATTAAAGGAAAGCTTTAAAGCATCTGCAGAGCCACGAAGAGAAAAGTGCAGAGCACCTGCCCACACTTGTTCTTTTCAGAGTGACAGAAAACCTACACTGAACTCATGAAAAGCTGTAAAAGGAATGTTTATATGCATTTCATGTTACCTCAGAAATCTGCAATGGTTATCAGGGCACGAAACTTATTATGTGCTCCTTTATGTTTAAGCCATTGTTTTGTGTCAGTGCCTAGTAGAAAGTCATAGGGTACATACTGCTCTTCAGGTTTTCAATCTGGTGACAGAAATCTGTCATACCAAGGAATTGAGAAGGCTTTGACAAAAGTTACAGTTATCTCTTGCAGTCTGTTCAGTCTTGATGCATCAAATAACTCATTGAATTACTTGAGCCAAAGACAGATAATAGTTTATATTAAAGCTTCGGAACATAAATAGGAGTAAAGAATATAAATAACAATAGCAGTAGGAGTGATAGAAAAACACTTAGTAAACCAGTAGCTGGTTGTAAGTCTTAGCCATTCCAACTTGGCAGCAAACATTCAAGCTTAATCATCTAATTTATCCAAAGAATTTGAAGACAAAAGTCTCAAATCCCCAAACTCACAGATTTGTAAGGGAAATTTGTGACAGCCAAGAAAGGATATATTAAAAGAAGTAGTATGCAGTTTTGGACATTGAATACTTTTTAGAAGCATATTAAATTGCACAACTATTCTAGAGAACTTAGTGTCTGACCAAAGACCTGAGCTAAGTCAGAACGGAAGCACCATCATGACCTATGAAAGAAAGAGAGATACATTCTTGCTAGCTTCCACTGTGCCTTCAGAATACTTTGGTGATGTCATTTGGGTTATTTTGGCCCTGATCATATGTTACTGAGAAAAGAATGTGATTGATCAGATACAGCTTTGAATTTGAAAAGGTTTAAGACATAAAATGAGAGTTTAAATTACTTTGAATTTTTCTGCTTCATGAATTGTGAAAATTTTAGGCATATTTTAAAACTGGTTATTATTATACATTGGCAACTAATTCAGAAATTAGTAAAAATCACATGAATTCTGTGAACAATATCAAACATCTACTCCATCCTTAATAGATATACAGTTAGGATTTTCCTCTAAAGTTCCAGGAGCCTCAGTACAGGGATTAAACTAGTTCCAGATCATAGGCAGCCATCTGTGTCATCAATGCTCAGTCACCTTCTAGGAAAATGAAACCAGAGACTCCTGTGCCAAGCACCAACCATACAATATAAATAATTGTCTGTCCCATAGTGACTAGAGATATCCCTCCTCTCTGCCACCTCTGCTCTACAACAGCCAACTACATTTTCCTCTCACTTCACCTAATAAATTGGCATAAGTATTCTTCATCTATACATATCTTGAAGTTTGCTACTCTTATTCCAGGTTTCAAGAAGGACTTGGATTCTTCAAAGTTTGCCTGCTTTTTTTCCCAAATATACGCAGATGTTTTAGAAAGAGATATTACTTTTCCTTGCAAGCTTTACCAGACCCAGTTGAATAAGCTGATGTATCAGTTACTCCAAGGGACTAGAAAAGGAAGATCAATGACAGAAAGGGCACACTGCCAGGCAGACCAGATATCTATCACATATGGTAGCATAGAGAGAGATGTAATGGATGAAGGTTGCTTCAGAGGAAGAGTGGACTAAATAGTTAACATTTGCTAGTATTTTTGTGTGTAGCAGACTTAGAGATGAGCCAGTTTGTTCAGTAAAGCAGACTGCTGCTATAGGACTTGGATCTTACTTATAACAGATTAAAAAATACTATATAGTGCCCAGTGAAGGAAATAGAATATTTGAATAAAGCAAGGGAATTTCCACTTCTACAAAGGACTTCCTTTGTCAGGCTAAGCAAATGCTACCTTTTTAAAATAAAAACTTTATATGGAGGGTCTCTAACTATGTATTTGTTGTTTCTGGGTTTCACATGTTCTGCATTCATGTAAATTAAATTGTGGGGATGAGTCTTTGGAACATATCTGGTACTAATACATACCCAAAGAAAGTAAAATTCACAACCCTCATGCATGAAACAGGATGTCAAAATGGTGTGCCCCTCAATTCATAAAAAGGAGAGTGATAAAGAAAGTATTGTATAGGGAAATTAATTTCTGCAAAGTGCTTATATACTGCAGAAAATAAATAATCCTGTCTATGGAATGTGTTAAATAATCATGCAGAATAAAAGCATCATCCATTTTGAACACTAAGGACAAACCAATATAGCCACTAGCTGTTAAGAAGCATTATCTCTCCTGTGTACTGTGATAGGAAACTTTCTCAGTTTTACAGATTACAATTCTGCATGAAATATGTATATAGAAGTCCTATTAAAATCTTCACAGGAGACTTATTTGTGAGGCCTGTCAGATTTTTACTTCTGGACTTTACAGTTTTCATTAATGAACTGCCAAAATTTGCAAGTTCTAAAGGATTTATTTTTTTTCTTTAGGAGTTGCTGGTTAGTTTTGTTTTGGTTTACTTTGGGAATTTATTTCACAATGCAAAACCAAACAAACAAACCACCCAACCCAAACCCAGAAAAATTCAACAACAAAAAAAAGAAGCCTGTTTCATAGGTTGATATCTGGTGGTGTTGATCATTAATTGTTTACAGAAGCTAACAGCAATTCTGCATTTTCCATGTCAATCTCCTTTAGCATTCAGTACTCTCTTTCCTCTATGGAATATGTTAGATCTTTATTTAGGTTTTTAGACAAAAAGGTGAAAAAATACATGTTTTATTAATGCAAGATTATCCAATCCCAAGTACAAGAGCCAATGAATAATTCTTTAAATGTCTGCTTGGTGTTCACATGAAATGTTAGCAGTTCAGTAGCTACTACCCACCTGTGTAAGAAATAGGTCTTGACAGATGAGCACCTGTCCTTCAAACAGGAGATGATGTTTTCTGTAAATTGATCCTTTATCTGGTGGCCTTTACAAATCTAAAGCTAGAGGTATATTAAGCTAAACTGAGTGTCAATGCGAAATAAAATCTAAAATCAATGGTAAGTAAGGGTTAATCCTGTTTACATGCCATGTAATGTTCTATACTTCTCAATATTACTATTAGAAAAATATAACCATATAACAGAAAGGAAAAAAATCAAGGGCTATGTTCAGTAAATATTGATCTATACTCTAGCTGCAAATGCTGACTTCTTTTAGTGTGCTCGTTAATATATAACATTCTCCAAGCTTTCCTGAGTTTTGGGACAGAGACAGAAATAGAGCTTCAGCTCTCATTCACAGAAGCTCAGGGATCATTCCACATAACAGGTACGTGCTTTGCAGTCCTCCTTCAAATAATGTCCACTCTTCTTCTTCTCAGTCAGAGACTCCATAAAAGTATTCGAAAAGAAGCCAGAGGAAAGCAGGAGTCTGTGGGAGTCATAAAATGGATAAAGATAATATGGTTAGAGAAAAGTACAAATCAACTGCAACAAATTAATTAATGAATAAATTTTGCTTAATTGTTAAATGTCTCTTCTAAATTCAGAGAAGTGAGAACTGTAATGGCTTTTCAAAAAATAAACTGAAATAACTACATTTGAAAGTAAATAGGCTGGGAGTGGGATAGCAGATGCAGAGTGACCAAAGGGAAACAGGGACATTCATGGTGTGGTGCTTGTGTTCCGAAGAAACTGTTATGCGTGGTGAGGCCCTTTTCTCTGGGAAACGGATGGACATCTGCCTGCCAGTGAAAAGTAGTGAATGAATTCCTCTTTTTTGTTTGCTAGCATGCACAGTTTTTGCCTTCCTTCTGTAAAACTGTGTCTATCCATCAGTATTCTGATCTCCCTTCTATTTCCTCCCCATCCCAAGGAAGAGGAGAGTGATCAAGATGTATGCTGGGTCTCTGACTTCTGACTGAAGTCAAACCATCAGAGAGACTTCAAAAAAATCTTTTTCCTTCTGAACTTGCAGCCTTCCCTAACATAGGGAGCAAGCTGAAGTCTTTGAAACTTTTCATAAACCAATAGGTGATATTTAAGACAATGAATCTTACTGCTAACAGATCAAAGATGTAATGGACATAACTAAATCCTGTGTCATTAGTGGCACTTAAAAATCTAGTGCAGGATCAGTGTGTTTCTCTACATAGTGCCCAATACACTGAGTATATGGTTCTGGTGGGTTTGGTCTGGCCAATTCACTGTCCTGAGGGGAATCACTTTTCCATGGGTTGCAGTCCACCCTTCTCCAACCTGGTTTTCTATGGACTGCAAGGGAACAACTTGCTTCACCATAGTCCTCGCCATGGCTACAGGTGGGTGATGGTCTCCTGCTGTGTGCGGGTCCCTTCTATGGACTGCAAGGGGGCAACTTGCTTTACCATAGTCTTCACCATGGCTACAGGGGGGTGGCTTTGAACCCTTCCCCTGCTGCGTGGGGTACCATCCCACAGGAGACAGTCCTTGATGGATCTCTCCGCATGGGTCCACCCCTCAGGCAACAGTCCTTTTCAATCTGCTGCCTCATGGGTCACTAGTCCTACCTGGAAAATCTTGCTCTGGCATAGATGTCCCTCTCCAAGGGTCACAGGTCTCCTGCAGGACTTTGCTCCCTCTTAGGCCTCCCACAGGGTCACAGCTTCCTCTCTGCAATCATCAGTTTCAGCATGGGCTCTTCCATGAGCTGCAGGGGGGGTTCCACACTCTGGAAGTCTTTCTATGGGGTGCAGGGGCTTCGGCTTTTAGTTTTTCCCCTGGTGGAGGGAAGAAAGGGTGGAAGGACCCCCTTTTTCCCCTACTCCTCCTGCTGCAATGACCTTGATGGCTGCTTACTCTCTCAGCTTGGAATTNTCAACCACAGTAACACTGTTACCATTGGATAAAGACTGCTACAAGTCTTAAATAGAGCTTCACAATACTTGAAACCACTGGATGGTACAAGTAGAAAGGTTATTACATCTTCTGACATCTGACATTGGTTCAACAAATACAGGCTTTTCCAGTAGAGTTAGGAGCATAATATAAATTTAAGATATTTTTGTGTATATTTTTCTTTTATCTTGTGTAAGGGACATCATGTAGGTAGAGGATAGTATTGTTCACAGAAATTACTCATTTCCAGACAGGAAAAAAACCCCAAACCAACAAAAACTCCAAATCACAATAGAATTATTTCAATTTATTTATTCCATTCGAAAAGGAAAACTCATAAGCTGAACCTACTGGAGTGTTTTTAGCAACAGATCCCATTGATCATGAAGTTTAAATAACTATTAAAATCTGAGACCTACAAAATGGTTTTTCATCAGAGATATCTACAGAAATGTTTGTCTTTGGATCATGCTAGATACCTGTGAAATCTCAGCTGGTGTATTTGTGGACATGGGAAGCAAAGTATGTAAAGTGTATAGATTTTCTACATTTCTCTTTAATAACGTGAGAAAATGTAGTACTGTTAGTATTCATATACACAATTATATCCCCAACACATTTTGAAATCTTTTATCTTCTCATTTGTAGCACTGTAAAAGCCTTATATCACTTATGTATGTCACAAAAATGTATCGCTGAAAGCTTAGGAAGTAGAAACAAATACTCAATAGCTTGTTCTATAGCAGTCATGTGCTCTTTAACAATAAAATATGCCATAGACAATAGATAACATACTACATTAACTGGCTTTTATACTCGTGGTAAATATATTTGATAACATCTCTAAGACTGGAGCAAAATAAATCATAATGAACCTACCATTATGCTACCCTTCCTTTCTGTATCTGTCACTTCTCCCTTCCTCAAATATAAACAACTCAGATTATTACCAGAATCCCCATCAACCTAAGTAAAAAATGGTGCTTGAAAAGGCATTCCATGATCAGAATTGAACAGAATCTTAGTTTTTTTTCTAAATTCTAGCTTTAGGTAAATCTTATGACTTCTACCACCTGCCTTCCAACACATTTTTTAATTCCATTAAGTGTTTTAACACACAGTTTATATTTGTGTATTAAACAGATCCTATCCTATCTCCTGTCAGTGAAGCTGTACCATTTTTATCATTTAATCAGTAAATTAAGCTAGAAACCTTCAAGACACATTTTGGGGACATCTTGGTTGCCCATGCAAATCAACAGCTGTTCCTGTTAAGCATATCAAGAATGGCTGCTTTGAAAGGTAAGAGTTTAATAGCATGGTAGAGCTAAATCAAAAGACCAAAGAGTGGGCTCTGATACAGGTCATTTTGCTAACACACATGGCCTAGGTTTCTTTCTTATTCTATTTCCTAACACCAAACAACCTCTGTTATATAGAAGCAAAATCTCTTTCAGACAAAATATAGCAAAAGGCCCCTTGCAGAACTCCCTTAAAATAAAATCCTTAAGGCTTTATTAGGTAACTTGATGCTAGACACTATTTAAGTCCGCAGGAGGGGCTATGAGAGGCTCAAGTTAGCAGCACACCTGTCTTACTGCTCCATATGATACTGAGGACTTCTGAGCAGCATCAGGAGTAAGGAGTTGGGCAGAAGGTGACTGCTGGGAACTCGTGTGATGATCCCAGGCCAGTACTTTGTTGGTGACTTTTGTCTGTGTACTTCAGCAGTTAGAGCTGCTCTAGAGAGTCTACAAAAGTTAGACTGCAAGTGGAAGTTGGGAGTTGTTCTTTTTTTGGAATGTTGCTTGGTTTTTTTGCTTTATACTGAGAAGCATCTAGAGTACTCTGTCCAGTTTCTTTTTAATTTTGTGAATTAAATGCTGATGAGAAGATAGAGCCATGCCACTCACTGTGCAAAGCTGTTGAAGAGTACTTAACAATTTATTAGTAGACTGGATTTGCTGTTTTAATGAGTGCTTAACTCTGATTCTTCTCCAGTTATCAGTTTGTGTTGACCATTTTTTATACAGTCTTTTGCTTGATGAAGCATTTGACATCTAAGAGAGAATAGAGATTTTAATAAAAAGAACATACCTGGGTGAGAATGGATTCCAAAGATCAGTTAACAGGAGAGCAAGGAGAGGGAAAAAAAAATGTAGTGACTTTTTCACTGTGGTAAAATCCAAGTAGTATTGCTAATGATTCCTTTCAAAACCTTTTTTTAATTTATTATTATGGAGTAAAAAGAAGGAAAATTTCTTACATATCTAACCTTCTCTTTTGCTTTCAAATACCCTTTGAATTTCAATTCCCTTGAATTTCAATCCACAAAGAAAACCACATTCAGTTAAGATATTTTAAAATCTTAGTAACACAGCTGCATTATGAGCATGACCGTGAACCACTGGAGATTTCCTTATAAACCTTGCCAACAGGAAAGAGATGTTATCTTAACTGATGTAAGGGTACAAACTCCCTCAGTTTCAGAAACTGTTGCTGTGTCACTGACTTACTCAACAGTCTTAAATTCAATAAATCTGATCCCAGTGTTCAATTTAGGAATCAAATTCTGGATTTGTGTCATCTTCAGATTAAAACCATAGAAAGTATGTTTAGTGTCTGAGCTCCTATAATGTGACACAATTATGACTCTGATAGATTGAAGGTCTACATCACTGAGGGATAAAAAGGTGGAAATGACTTTAAAAAATATGGACACTAGTGCATATTCTAGTTCTAAGGAGACATGTTGCTTCATCGGTAAGAAACATTGTTGAATATTAGTGAGTGCCTTGAGGCACTTTCCCCACATTTCTCAAGAAAACTTATATTTAGATTATGAATTTAGTTTAGAACTACTGACCTCAGTGCAAAAGGAAATGTGAAGAAAATTTCTTTAGGCAATTTAAATCAACTGAGAATTTAAACCTTGGAATACTAGTGAAATCATTCTAAACTAGAGTGCAATTCTGAGAGGAGTAAGCATGATGTCATCTTTTTCAGGTATTCAATACTGTGAATTGCAATATAGTATTTGATTTAGTGAAACATAACTTCATAGAAGCCTGGAGGAATACTGAATAATACTGCACTGAGACAGACCTGCAAGGAAGCATTTGTCTTCACCTCCCCGGTTCTCTTACAATATAAGCACAGTGCTCTTCATTCCAATACAATATAAGCACAGTGCTCTTCATTCCAATAAAGGGATTAGTTTTCCTTCGCATGTATCTGAAATTATAGGACAAAATTTTCTCAAGAGAAGGAATGCAATATTGCATATGAAAAGAGAGGAAAGGATGCTCAGGCTCAAAAACTTGTAAGAAGTTTTGTCTGGAAGGACAATAAATGACACCAGCAGTTCACAGCCCTGAAATCTGTTTATTCCAAGACTCTGAACTTGCTTTTCAAACACAAATAATGCAGGTGGTCTGCAGTTACTATAAAAAGACCTTTTATGCTCCAAGGTGTGTTGACAGCTTGTAACAGATTGAAATGCTCTCAAACATTTTCAATAACATAGAAAGACATGTTGTCAAACTGCCGAGAAGCAACTGCCCATCTGTGACCACTAAACTGTTGCCCCCACCCATGCTCCTATATGTCCCACAAACTCTTTCCCTTCCCCCAGATATGTCTTCTGACTGGAATTTAGACTGTGACAGGAACTTGAGGAAAGACTATAGTCAAATTAGCTTACATCTATGGAGAACTAAACAAGGCTCAGGGAAGAAGAACAAACTCAGCTAAGAATCAGCCCTAGCTGTCAGGTGGTTTGGGTATGTGATGACGAAATTTGTCCACTGGAAACAGAAGGAGTAACACCCCCACCTTAGGAAGACCACATACACACAGGACATTCATATGAAAGGTAACTGAGAAAGGGTCATAAACGATCAAGGACTACCAAAGCACCCCCCCAGATTCATTCCTGAGTCCCATTCCCATATCCTCATTCCCATTCCATCACCAGAGGACTGCATACGATCCAAATGAGGTAACAATTCCAGAGTCTGTGGCAAGAGACTGCAAAGCTTTCTCCCACCAGGAGAGGTGCCTGGACATCTTCTGAATGTATATTATTCTATTGGACTCTATGATTTGCAGGACTCTCACCACTGAGACTAGAGGAAGAGGACCTGTGGGACACTGTTGGGTTCCATGGAGTGGTGATATATTTTCTACTTAATCTCTCTCTGTCACTCTCTTTTTTCCCCACCCCTCCTTTTTCCTATTTCTTTCTATCTCTCTCTCTCTCTACTTCACATTTACTGTTAAAGAAAACGCATATTATTGGCAACTGGTCTTGTTTGCACCTTAATTCGGGCAGAGGCATTTGTAATAATTTTAATGTATTAATACATTTAATAATTGTATCATAACACAACTCCATGCTCATCATGTGACAGGCTGATTAGGAAAACCTTTATCCATCTGCAGTTTTGAAGATATTACTGCTACATTCATTTTTTGATAGAGAAAATAACATTAGAATATTCTGCATGTTTAGATACTAATTGGAATGTGCTTTCCAAGCCTTCAGTTTTTCTACTGATATTTCATCAGTTATAGTTTTACAGCATTTGACTTTAATTCAGTACTGCAAATTCTGTCTGCTTACTTTTCTAGAATCTTTTCAACCCTTGTCTGGATCAAATTATGGCATGTCTATGCTAATTCTTAAAGATGCTCAGGCTCTCAGGTGACTTGAATGATGAGCAGGTCATCTTTTGAACCTATATGTTAGTATGAAGTTTTATCTCCTCCGTGTGAGGTGTTGGAAAATGGATGCCAGCTCTGTTACTTTTTATTCGTATTCTCCTCAGATCATGAAGCTTTTCTTTTGTCATCTGAATGTTTCTAACATCACAGTCCTCACTGTCCCTTTCTAAAGGCTCTGCAATATGCCTTCCTATTACTAGTATATACATCATGTACGGTTTTTCCATACAGTCACTTAGTGATGGAGAATAGCAGCATGTTGCTTACAGGATGCACGGACAGTTCAATTAGATGTCATGAGGACTCAGACTACACAAACTCCATTATCTCTACCAAAAGTTGTTTGACTTGTCTTGGATAAAAGATATCTCTCTCCACTCTATAACATACATATTTTTCTTGAATTCTGGCAATGCTTCAGTTTGTAAGTACACAACTCACTGATTTCACAGGCAGAAGATTTGATTTGGATTTTCACTATATTTTGTTACTGTTGCTGTTGCTAAGTCTCCCATTTAAAAAGTACAGGTTTTAGATCATCTTCACTTTTCTTCTTTTTGGTGAAGTTTATCTCTATTCTGTACATCCCCTTGAAAATCAGACGCCAAAACAAATGCAAGATGATCCTTCTGAAGCTTCTCTTTAAAAAGGGATGGAATCCAACTTTGATGATTTATTAACACAAACATTTGTAAGCTGTGGCTGTATTGCAGGCTGTTCATTATGTTCAGTTTTGAAAAATCCTTCCTAGTACCTATACCTGCCTCATGGAAGTTTTGTGGATGAGGTACAATCACAGACTTGCCACATTTGCCTCCTTGCTGAGATAAAATCTGAAGTAAATGTCTAGAGAAACCATTCTGTGTAATATCATGGTAGTTTAAATTCCCTTTTGCTAAATAACCCCCCCTGAACTGACAGATAATTATCATCTAAAATGAACTATTGATAAAATCTGACTCTCTAGAGTGATAACTAAATATCAAATTATCTAATAATATTTTAATTTATTTCCAAAAATGAAAGAACAAAGCTCAAAGCATCTTGGAAACGTTCTTTGAGTTGCAAAATTTTGTGATTCAGGAAAGAAATCAGGAAGTACTGGGGAGAAACTTTAAAAGAAACAAAATATTCTGACCTGGTCCCAGAAAATTGTCTGAGAAAATGGTCTCAGAAAGCGTTTATTATTTCATTCAAGTATTTTATATTTTCATCCTAAATGAGAATAGCTTCAGGAACAACCATAGAACTCATTGAGACATGAACTGTGATCCCAAAACACCTTCCAGGGTGGTTCATTTAGAAAGAGTAATGGTTCCAGACAGTTCAAACATGTCCACTGCTGCAGTTCAGAGGGAAGGTGTGGAAAATTCAATGTTTGGTTTTGCATAGCATTATCTGATCAGAACCTCTTTTCTTCCAGTTTTTTATGAGGATTACAGGGGCTGTTGAAATTCTGTCAAAATTAATAGGGACTACCTGGAAGAGGAAAAGCTTTGTAGTGAATGCAATACCTTCCTCCAAGAACTTTGTGACCTCTTGTGAGAGCTGCTGCTCAATTCTGAGTTAGGTTGTCATTCCTGGTGATGAACAGGGTACAGAGAAGAATAAGGACAGGAAACAATGTGAAACACTTGCATCTGTATGCAATAGACCAGTGCCTACCCCATCTCTTGTCTTTATGAACAGGTGCTAACTCCTGTTCCAAGACACAGAGATGCCCAACCAATATAAAGCAGTAAGCAATGACCAACTATACCTTTACAACAGAAGATTGACTCTGATGCCACTTTTCTCACTCGTGGGGAAATTAACTTTTTACATATTAGTGTAGTGTTTAGCAGGAATTATAACATAACAAGTAAAAAAAGGAAGAAAAAAAAGTAACAGTCTGTCAACAGTAACGTGCAGGTATCAGCAACCTCAGTCTGACTAAACTTCAAGAAACTTTTGCCCAAAATACCACAGCAGTGGCATACATGGAATACAGTAAGAATATTGAACTAAAAAATCCCAACCAAAACAAACAAGCAAGCAAACAAACAAAAAATGGCTAAAATAAAGAGTGAAAATTTTGGCTTGTTAAGCAGTTTGATGAAAAATCAGAACAACAAAGCCTCAAGCTTCTACTCAGAACTCATGAATTTTATTCTTAGGCAATTGCCTTTGATTTAGAAAGGGTTTCTCTTGCTTTGTATCACTGTAACCAAATTTGAGTTCAAAAGTTTTTAACTGGAAATCCTTTATGGCTACCATTTCTGAAGCTTAGATTATAGAGAAAAATCAGATTTTTCACCCCCCTCTCTCTTTTCTTCCAGGTTCACCAAATGATTTTTCATAACTCTTAAGCTTCCTATGAAATAGCTGATATAATATTAGTGTAAAAAATAAAATAAATACAGAAAAAGGGAAAAACTGTTTTATCCATGTTTGTCTTGAACAGTGCATTAAAGAAATGGCTTTACTGAAATTTATCTAAACTCTGATATCTAAGCATACTGTAGAAAATGACTCTGCATAGCTACTAAGTACATGACTAGCTGAATTATCTTTTCACTATACAAAAGTTTAATAAAATAAGCTCTTGGAGACAAAAAAAAGAAAAAAATAAAATCCACATACAATTATTTAGCTCTATTTTCATCACTCCAAACTGTACTCTTCCTTCCAGCATAACATTAAGTAATTAATCCTCACATGTCTATTTTGCAAAATAATTGAACACATATAAAACCCAACCATTTATGCATCTTTCTGGTATCATAAATCATTTAAAACAATATATATTGACTTTTTTAATAATTTTCCTTAATTTACAAAATTTCACTTAAGTATCACAATATAGAGAGCAGAGGCAAAAATCAATAGAAAATTCAGGTAATTTACATATATATTTTCAGTGATTCTTTTATAATCTATGAAGGTAATTATCAGTGAACTGCTATAGATAATTTCCCCATAATTTTCTTCCTCCTACATCATACGTTATTAATCGCTTTCATCCTCTATACCATGTGTGCCAGTGCCTGTCTTCCTGCTCCTCCTCCTTCCTGGATGGAGAGATAAAAGAATATATTAAATCAAGTGTAGAGCTAGTTTTCATTTTGGTAGTTAAAGCTTTTAATTTAAAAAGAAAAAAAGAGAAAGTGAACTCAAAGTGTGAACTCAAAGCACTTGGGTTTATTTATTCTCCTCAAATTATTGAGCTCAAATCCTAATTCCAAGCTAAAATCCAGTCTCACAGCTACCCAATATCTCTAAGGTAAACACTGGGTGCTTGGATGGTGGTCAAGACGGAACAAAACTGTATTTGGATTTCTGTCATGCTCCCCTCATGAACCTCTTGATAAGAAGTTATAAGAAAATGTATAGAATCAAATCCTACTTTTTAATATGATTGTGCCAGCTCCTCCTGTTGCCCCTCTCTGCTCTTCCCACACCCAGTTTCCAAGCTCCATGAGAAGCCTGGGTTTTTTCCATTGTATGTATTCTGTTATGGACATCCCACACTGATGGGAGCCTTTATACCTGCAATTCTGATTTTAGTAATGTTAACTGAGACTTACCTGTAGGATACCCAATCTGTCTTTTGGTCAAATTCTTCACAGATTTTTTTGCCTCTTTGATCTGGTTGCTGATAAAATTTATTTGCCACAGTTTCTATAATCTAGGCATTTTATGGATCACAAATGTTTAATATATTTATTTAACA
The DNA here is from genome assembly GCA_013397135.1 of Pachyramphus minor. Lineage (NCBI taxonomy): Eukaryota > Metazoa > Chordata > Aves > Passeriformes > Tyrannidae > Pachyramphus > Pachyramphus minor. The sequence continues at coordinate 494,761 of VYXB01001955.1, read as the reverse complement.
GCTAAACACATGCCAAGTATTTTTTCCTGCTCCATGCTTAGCCTCCAGGCTTACAGCAAACTACTTCTGGATGTTGTCCTTTCTGTTGGTAGAGGTAGTCTTTGATGGAGAAAATGAAATGACCTGAGTCCATTTTTAAAGATATGGTTCTCAATATCCTACATGTTCATCATTGTTCATTCAAGAAATACAGTCACAATCAGAAGATTTAGACAATGGTTTGTGTATTTCATTGCAATACTGTTGGACCTGCTGTGAGGCACAGCAAGTTATGGCACTAGTCACAGCTTTGCACAAGTCAGTGAAATTAGAGGCAAGATATATAAGTAGTAGAGCACTAAAGATTATTATATCTAATTTTATTTTATGTTCTCAAGTGACTTTCTCTTACAAGAAACAAACAAAGTGTATATAGCTGGAGAGGAATGGAGTCAGTCTCATATTCTGTAGATATTAGACACATTCAGGTGGACTTATGTTGTCTTTTTCTATTAAACCAAAACACAGATAATACAAATAATGAGCAGGAAAGATGGGGGACCAGAATTAGTATTCAATTCTGGTCAGCAAATCAAATCAAAAAGTGTCAAGAGGAATAGAAAAGACTCATAGGTGTTTATGAAGTGACTCACAACAGGTTTTAACTTTGTCAAATGCCATCATCAAAATCAATTTGATGAAGAGGTGTATATATCAAATCTCTATTAGCTTTTATGCCTGCATTATAAAAGCTTTAATAAAAGTCAAAAATTATCAAGGGGAAAGTGGCTTATCTTACAGACACATGAGAAAAACAAGCCCTCAAGAAAAAATTATAAATGGTTGTAGAAAGGTGGGAAAAGTTTCAATAAGCTGTAAATACAGAAAAGGTCACATATTTCTACAGGATTCAAAAACAATTTGTTCCCTAAAATCACTGGCATTTTGCTTCTCTGTTGAAGATGACCAGCTTCTGTTAAGAAAAAATATGAAATTGTACAGTACTAATGCAGATGCTTTGATGCTTTTCTAAACTATTTATATGGCAACTGTAATGAAACTTTTGATAAAATTCCACTGCCCTACTTAGGAGACAGGCAGCAAAGCAACAGCTATTTTCAGTCTCTTCAAGGGATTACACAGTTGTTGTTGACCAAGACAGCGAGGCCTGATGTTATTCTCACCAATTTATAACAGTCAAACATCACAAGAGGAGATTAAATAAGGACATAATGACCTAGGAGTTCAAGTTTGCCAGCATCATTGACCTCTCCAAACAAAATGACACCAGTCATGCTGTGATAAATGCTGGACTTGCTTGATCTGGATGTGCTTGTTAGACTCACTTGTCTGCTTCCTGAAAAAGTCTTTCCAGGAAAGTAGGCATTGGAGATGGTATTGCTGTTACTCAAAAAACCTTCCTGTATGTCAATTCATCTTTAATGATAAATTAAATTCAATTAAATTTAAATTCAGATGATTTATGCATCTAAATAGAGACAAGAATATTTTGAAGAATGAAATAAAACTCCTTATGTAATCACATACAACCTGACCAGAGCATCTCATCCTGTCAGACCTGAAGACCTCTTGGGGTCTCTGCAGGACTTCGGCTGTACATCTAAACCCATAAATGTTGTTTGCCTATCTTTTGGAGGTATGATGCAGAGGATCCTCAGTGTAAAAGACTTGTCAGATTAATCATAAAAAAATTCAGTAAGCAAGCTATATGCTCTCCTTGTGCTTGCATATAGGTACACAGTGGTTTTAGGGACAAAGAAAGATAAAAGCATTTTATTCAACTTTGCCTATGGTAGATGGTAGACTCTTTATGCTATTCCAAATTTTCCGCTGTGTCTTTTAGACACTACTGCAAGTTGCTGGTAAACACCCTTGTATATATCCAGCCCAGTTCTCTCTGTTTTGATCACACTGCCAGGTGGTTAAGTTTGGCCATTAACATAAGGAAAATAAAAGTCTCTTCCAGTCTTTTCCCTCTAAAAAAGAGTTGAGGCCTTAAAGCATACAGAAATAATAGAAGAATTTTGCTACCTCAGAAGTCTGCTAATTGAAACACCATGTGACACTGAGGACAAAAAGAATTGAAACAGCCTCTGGAAGACAAAACCAGAATAATTTAAATGAAAGTATCTCCCTAGAAACAAATTTAGATATTTGCCACACAACTGCTGTTACTACCCTAATGTGTAGCTGCAAAACCAAGACAGTGATTGTTTCAAGGGACTAAGTCAGTCAACTGTGTTGTCTTTTTGCCTCTTCTAGAATAAAACTATAGAATTTATTATGAAACTAGAGTCTTACAGAATTTTCAAACATTTATCACTGACACAATTTAGCTTCATTCTTCACTTCATACTGCATGCGCTAGAAAACACACTGCCCAAAACCACTTTACAGAATCATTTAAAATACAAGGAGTAGGCTAATCTCTTCTTGCAAAGACATGCTTAGTGATGAGCTTGAATATAAGTTCAGTTCATTATCACAGAGTTGAAGGGTAGAAATAAAGATCATCAACTGCATTGGGAAGTATATGCTTATTGTGTCAAAATTAATAAAGGAAAAAATCAGAATAATGCTATGTATCCAAAAGACATGAGAGAAGCACAGGAAATGACTACAGGTGTGTAGCAAAAATGGACAGTTTATCTATGGAAAAACACATATGCTAAATTATCACACATATAAACTCACAAAAACTTTATCACCTTTTGTTGGTACATAGTACAACCTGTACTCATTACTTCTGCTTCAGAAAGAATTCTCATTTTGTTTAGAAAGTGTGGCACTCTAATATGTCTCTAAAAGGGCAGAAAAATCAGTACCAATCCTGAAATACATTTAGATTTTATTGCTCACCCCGTTAAAAATCATTAAGCTTGAGAACAATGTCTTTACTCTGTGGAAAGTCATAATGTTTCTTTCCTAATGGGGACATTGTCCCTGCATGTAATTCTAGTATTTCACAATTTTGGGCTCCAAATACACAGAAAGAACTTTTTAAGACACTTCAGACATTTTAAAGTGGCACTAGTATAATATATACCTCTTTCAGTTTCTTTCAATAAATAAAGCACCTGGCTTCACAGGTGGGGGATAAGGACATGGTTTCTATATTTTTTTTTAATTTATACTTCTTTAAAACACATTTATAAAATAGTTCACTTTTCTTTCTTGTAATATACATGGCACATCCAGATTGCTTCCAGTGTGGGAGAATTTTATAACTGTGTTAATGCCCTATTGGGACAGCCTGTACAATTTTTCATGGTTTTGCCATTTATGATTGCAGTGATCTCAAATTCATACTTAGAAAACTCTTGTTACAGCACAATGGCTTTCTTATTCTTTATTTATATAATAGACAAATTTACTGATGACACAAACAACTGTAAACTGTGTCACAACATAATCATGAACATATTCATACATCCAGCCAAAGGGTAAAGCTTTGCTTCACTCTGAGCAGATTATATCCCTGGTAAGGAACACACAGAGATGTCTTAAAAGAAATGGGGATAGAGATATGCAGGAAGAACTAACAGTAGGGAGAAAATTACTTTTTGAATACTGCCCAGTGAAACTTAGACTTCCAAGGTTTTAGTACTGATTTTAACAAATAAACAAACAAAAAAGATAATCTTAGAAAGGTTATGCAGTTTGAAATGTTGAACAAAGAATTAAAAGACATGTAGTGAAGTAATGATCTACATGGCTGGCTTTATTGTTATAATTGAGAAGAAATTGTGTTTAAGAATTTTGTTGTATAAGGAATTTTCCTGGATGCTTACTCTTGCCTCTTTCTATGTTATGCATATAGAAAAATTACCAAGCTGTCCATATAGACATTCCTTGCTTTAGAGATGTATTCAAGACCTGCTTTTTTGCGAAATTTATTATTTTTACTGCTGCAGGTTATTTAGATTGGAAAAGTGTTTCCAAAAAAATATTTGATGGTGTATAAATGTTGAAATCTTCCAGCCCAAGCCATTCTGTGATTAATTGTGCACCTGAGAGTCAAGGTGCACATGTCAAAGCTAGGGAAAAGCAGTAGAGTGAGATGGCTACCGGTGTGAGCCAGTATAGCACATTTTGATCTGTCAGCAAATAGTAGCATGTTCAAAGACAACATTAAAGTTAGCATTGTCTGATGCCCCTGGGTCCTTGCTTTGCATGAGGGAAGGACAAACAAGTTTCTTGGTCTTTCAAGGCTTTTCCTGAAAACAAAACAGTGCTGAGAAGCCACTCAGACGAGCTTTCCAACTTTGATCATTATTTTTGTGGGTGACAATATGATGACACAGTTTGTCGTATGGACTATTGGCTGCAGCATAGAAAACATGGCATTTGAATGGGCCTCTGCTTTCCTGGATTAAATGGAACCATACTACATAAAGCAACTTGAAATCTACATACAGATGGATTTTTTAAGAGGTCAGTATTATTATTAGTGAGATGTCTGGTGTGTAGAATGAATTTCATCTCAAAGGACTATGGTCATGAAATAGCTGGAAACAATTTTATGTCTGGACTATTGATGCTGCTAGGGCTCAGCCTGTACCCTAAAGTAAGACTTTGTTAGATTATTGGCTATGAAAGACAACTGAATATCAGCAGGTAAGGGGTAAACTGCTGGAACGTTGGTCATATAAACTGTGTTTTAAGCAGTTTATCTGGAAAAACAGAGAGAAAAAAAAAAACAATAAAAATTTTTTTTAAAAAAAAAAAAAAAAAACACACACACACAAAAAACCCCACAAACAAACAAAAAAATCCCCAACAGTTTCTCTGAAAATTTAAAAAAAGTCATTGGGGAAAAGGAATTATGACATACTCCACAATGAAAGTAGAAAAATTTAAAATAAATTTTATGACCCAGACCTCAATGAAGCAGATATTCTCCCAAAAATGAGATAAAAATGGGTAGGTGAAGGAAGAAGGAAAATGTCTTTATTTAGAGGAAACACTTCCAAAATATAAACCTTTATCAATCCGTGTTGGCTCTCAGTTCTGGATGCCCAGAGTAGAAATGCTTGTGTGCTCATCCCAAAAAAACCCTTCAGCATAAATATCTCTGTGGTTCCAGTTGTTGCCCTGGTGCAGAGCAGGCACAGAGAAGAGCAGGTTGTGTTTTATGCTTTCACTACTCAGGTCCAAAGGATCCCCTTTTGTTTCTATGAACAGAATAATTTGCTTTAAAAAAAATTTGCAAACATTGTCCAGCTGCTTGAACACATCAAAGGAGAAGAAGCTGGATTATACATCTCTTCTGAAAGTATTTTGAGTGCTCCTGCTCATGACAGCTGGACTGCCACAGCAAATTCCATTTCCCCTTCTGCAATCGGCATCACTGCTTCACTTTGCAATTGTACTTCTTTGGTCCCAGAGCACCTACAAACTGCTATTTATAGCCAGTACAGCCACAGAGCATGGTTGTATTTTACTGTCACTTTTCAAATGCACAATCATTTGCCGTTTAGAACTAAATTTGTTTTGGTTTTTCTTTGCTTTGTTTTAATTTAAGGACTAGCACTGCTACTAGTGATTGTTGAGATAATGTCACAAATTAGGAAATGTCTAATGCTAATGGCAAAGCAAGAAGCAAAAGAACATATGTGATTATAAAAAATGAGACTCATCTAAATACGGGCAAAGCTTTAGTTATATCTACTCTGACATTTCTTGTGTGCTAGTAGCCTCTATACCAAAAAAAACACTTTTTAAATAAATTTACTGCATTCAAAGTAAAATAACAGTCTCCTTTCTTTAATATAAGAAAGCAAAAATGTTACCTTCAGTAGCACTTGGGTGTGAAATCACAATTTTCATCTTACTATTAAAGTCATATGCTTTGTCTCATTCATTCTTTTGGATTTATTACAAACTCCATGGTGAGAGGTGAGTGGAAATAGTCGTTGTAGAACTGAACAAATAAAATTAAACATATATATATATATAATTTATATCTGTAACTTTACATATATGTACATATCTTCCAATTATAGATGAGAATTCTACTTTTGAGAATGTTAAAGTGTAAGGAAATTTTCATAACTAAAACATAAATAAAACCATTTTCTTAAGTTTTACAGAAATTTTTATAACAAGGAAAAAGATTTTTAGGATACAAATGGAAATGTGTCATCCAGAAATATTTTCCTCTTTTTATCTTTGTCCTCATTTTCTTTTTAGTATTAAGTCTTTGTGATCAACAATCTTTCACCTGTTGCACAGTGTTGAGTGTTGCATAGAGGATAATATAGCTTTAAACAGCTTAGTTTGTAACAGGTTTTTACAATCTTCCCTCCACATCACAGTTAGAGAAATAGACATTGTAATATTATGGGGTACTGTAAGACTTGTCAGCAAACTACTTGAAAGTGAAAGATTTAGGTTTGGATGGTATTTTTCACAATGTATATGTAAAGTTAATAATTCCAGGATAGGCAATAGAGAAAAAAATTATATGAAATTTCTTTTCTGAAGTATTTTACACTCAACACGCACACAGTATTTCAATTAATCTTCTTTCATTAATTCATTAAAATATCTCTTGTACCATCCTAAAGTTCAAATATCCCTCACTGGGAGGAAAAAAAATTAGATATGCTTGCAGAATCTTTCAGTTAGATTGCAGCTGTGATCTTCAAATCAAGGATTCTGCTCAATCTGTCACAGTTTTTCTTACTTACCTACCCTAGGAAACTTAAATTTCACATATTAAAATAATGGGTATTCCCCTGTTCCACCTACCTAAATAAGAATCTTGATCTATTCTACTCTCTCCTTTTTGTAGTCCCTTTCAGATGCTAATGAACATTAACATTTTAAAGGCTCAGTGTTAAGTTTACAACCTCTATTAAAACCAACCATTCATCTCTTGTTTTCTTTAAACACCTCTTACTTTCCCTCTCCCCTTTGTCTATATGGAGTTCAAGAAGGGAAAGTGTCAGATTCTGCACTTGGCATGGGGCAATCCTGGATGCACATACAGACTGGGAAATGAGGTGTTGGAAAGCAGTGTCATGGAAAAGGACCTGGGGGTCCTGGTCGATGGAAAGTTGAATCTGAGTCAGCAGTACCCTGGCAGCCAGGAGGCACAACTGTGTCCTGGGGGGCATCAGGCAATGTGTCTCCAGCCAGTTGAGGGAGGGGATTGTGCTCTGCACTGGTGTCCCCTCACCTTGAATATTGTGTGCAGTTTTGGGCACTGCAATATAAGAAAGATATTAAGCCATTAGAGAGTGTCCAAACGAGGGCAACGAAGATGGTGAAGGGCCTTGAGAGTAAGCCATATGAGGAGCGGCTGAGGGCACTTGGTCTTTTCATCCTGGAAAAGTCTGAAGGGAGACCATTTCATCATGTGGGGAAGAGAAGGTGTAGACATTGATATCTTCTCTGTGGTGACCAGTGACAGAACCTGAGGGAATGACCTGAAGTGTCAGGGGTGGTTTAGGTTGGATATTAGAAAAGGTTCTTCACCCAGATGGTCGTTGAGTATAGGAACAGGCTCCCCAGGGAAGTGGTCACAGCACCATGCCCAACAGAGTTCAAGAAGCATGTGAATGATACTCTCAGGCACACGGTGTGACTCCTGGAGATGGTCCTGTGCAGGGATAACTCTATGATCCTTGTGGATCCCTTCCAACTCAGCATATTCTGAAATTCTAGCAGACCACTAGTGAAATGAGATGTCTTTTTGAATTGTTCACTGGGATTTCCCTCCCATCCTACCTTCATTAGCCTTCCAACCACTCAAGTAGCTTGTCATATCCCATAGAGAACATGTGTTTCTTACTTACCACTGTTAAAGGAAAAAAAAATTAAACAAACAAAATCAAACCAAAATCCCCCACCAAAACTCAATAGAATTTTCCTGCCTTCAAAAATAGAAATCTTAAAATTGTCTGCTTTTCTTCACAAAAATTATTAACATTGACTTTCCATTTTAAAAGTATGCAGTTATTAGATTACAGAAAAGAAAGAAGGAAAAAGAATAAAAGCTTCAGGTAATAATGTAAAAGTTTTTTCATTTGTTTTGTTTTTTTTTCTTTTTGATCTAAGTATATGAAAATTTACTACAGTGTCTGCTGTATCTACAGACAAGTAAGTTTCCTAGAAGCTCAGAGGTATAATGCACCCCCCCAACAACAACAATAACAACCAAACATAACAACAACAACAAACTAATAAAAACACTAAACTTCGCACATAATTCAGGTTTGCTATCCCAGAAGTTGTGATTCTTGATATTGGTTCCAGGACAGGGAATTTGACCATACCATACTTCACAACCTTCCACACCCTATGTGGATATTCTCCCTCCTAAACAGGCATTACCAAAATGCATTCTAATATGACAAAAAAATCCCAACAGTATTTATTTCAGAAATTATAAAAATAGCATCTTGCCCTGGCTTCCTGTTTAATTACAAACAGGGACATAAGGATGAATAACTATGAAAAACAAGATGATGAGTTTTAGTGTGTTTATTTAACTATAACTATTAATAAAAGTATATCACTCATGTAATGGTATAAACTTTGCATTGCTATGAAACTCAACCCTTTACTTTCTATTTTATTCTGTTTATTTTATTCTGTTCAGTATGAACAGAATAACAACATTAAGGTCATTTTGGTAAGCAATATTTAACCATTTGAGTAGAGAGCTTTGCGTCTGAAAGGTGCATTAGGGCCCCACTCCATCCCATGGCTGTTTTATGGAATGTAGATATAAATTATTGATCCGTATGTGACACTTTCTTGCTGCTGGATGACTTGGAAGATTGGAAAGACAATGTTGCTTCAAAATGTCCAGAGAATTAAGAGGAGTGGACAGAAGTTCCTACTTTTGAATACCTATGATTTTTTCAGCAATCTCATTTTGCTTGGACGTTCCTCACTTTGCCTACAAAAGGAAGAAAAAAAAAAAAAAAGAAAAAAAGGCAGCTTTGCAGCAGATGTAGTTTACCACGATACGCAGTACTAGATATACTTGCCAGCAGACACATTCTACATGGATGCTTTTGGCAACTCTCTAACACAGATGGTGTTTGCCCAGCAGTACAGGCAGAGCACTTTACCTGAATCTACAAGAAGTGTTCAGAAGCAACCAGGTGGTTAAAATAAGTCTAGAAATACTTATCTCTCCTGTCAAGTTTTTTCCAAATCTATAGCTTTTTCTTCTGATTTTAGATAAACAGACTGACAGGACAAGGCTACTGGTTTTCAAACAAATGGAACCTGGACAAAGAAAGAAGAAGCAGACTAGAAAGAGTCAACATCTCTCAGAAACAATTATAAAAATCCATTCCTATTTCAGTGACAACTTTTGTCAATTTTTTCAAAATTGAATTTGAGATAGAAATGAAGATAGAAGGAGGTTTTATTATGCTTGCATAGTGCAGATGTTTCAATCATGAAAAAAGAAAATAAATTTTATAGATTAAAACAATTTATATCTCATAGACGTTCAAAAATTGATGCATTTTTTTGCTGTCTAGTATTTCTATTTATTCAAAATAATTTCATTAGGTGTTCTGGTTTGAATTGCATTGACTTTTCCCCTCACAAAATCACCCATCTGACTTTGGAGCATTAGTGCACTTTTAAATGTAGTTATTCTTTTAGGAGCCCAGAGACTTGTCTCCATCTGTAAATTGACTAGAACAGTTGTCATGTGGACACTTTTTTTGTAAAGAGAAATATCTTCTTTTTATTTTTAAAAATAATTCTTCTGCTCATGACAAAGCCTTTATAATGAAATTGTTATTCCAACTTTTTCTCTTAAAGGCAAGTTTTGGGTACCATGGGGAGCCTAATCACATATTTATAAGGAAAAGATTCAATCACATTCTGGAACCTAAGGGGAAATATAGGTGGAATTTAAGTCATAGTTACAGATGTGCTGGTGAAGTAAGAATATTGCCATGTTCTCATTGTTGTAAACACCCAATTATATATATAATATATATATACACATAGACATACATATCATTTGCAAAATTCTGCTACCTTGCCCATTTCACCACTTCTTCCAAAATTTGTCCTCATTTTTCTTAATTTCTCAACAAGAATAAAAACAGTGAAAAATTTCGTGTCCTCTGTATGTTCTTATCTGTATCCCATCTTTGCAACTACCTTTTCATACTTTAAATTCTAAATTCAGTTCAAGAATTTTCAACAGTACAGGCATTGTAGTTAAGTATCTCATTATTTTTCAGGTTAATTCATGAGAACAGAAAGATTAAAAGGTTTTTCTCAGAATGTTTCAGTAAACTTGTTTCATATCCAATTTCCAAATCTATTTTTTTATACTTGCTTTTAAATTTAATCAATGATTAGGATAGAAACTAACTGAGTTACAAAGATACTAAATTCTAAAAAAAACCTATACCCAGAAGCAAGAACAAAATGCCCTTGTCCCTAAATAAACCTTAACCAAGACAGACTCCATAGCAGTTAACAGTAAAATAAATTAACATCTCAATAAATAGCTTTTTTATCATCTTGACTTTTTACCAATGTTGCCATCAGAACAAGACTTCAGCAATTTGAAGAGTTGACTGTAATAAAAACAATACCCTCCCATCCCTTGACTGACACAGAAAGTTTGGTATATTTGTAAGAATTTTTTCAATTAATGGGAAAAGAAAAAAAAAAATTTGTAAACGATTTATTCTGCAATAACCAAATGGTCTGTCTGCAAGGAGCTTGGATGACAAAAACATCTATAGTGAAGGCCAAATATTTCTGCAAGAACACACAGGCAGGCACACAGATTTGAGTGCATTTGTGGTTGGGTCTTTTCAGTGTGTCTAAGGCTGAGTCAAAGCAAGCTTGTTAGCTTCAGACACGATAATTGGAAACTAATTTTTAACACAGCCATTTAGTGTGTGGGAAAGACTTACAGATGAGGATGAAGGCAGGAGAAGGGAAGGAAGTGGTATTTCAGTCAAAATGGAGGATTGTGGCTTTGACTTTGGAAGACAGAGAAGGGTATGTACAAATGGGAACACGAGCCATGACAAAGGAAATAGTTGCCTTTATTCAGCGACTTTCATTAAATCAAACACTAAGTGGCAATTACTGAGATTCAATAGGTACATTCAGACTTTGACAACCTTCCTCCCCCTCCAAACACGGCTTTTATATTTCGTTTGTCTTGAAACACCTGATGGCTTTGTGATGTGAAACAACTATTATTCCATACTGTATAACACAGTGTGGGACAATCAAGTGATCCGTGAAAGGCTCTTTTATTTCTCAGTAATTTGAGACATCTTTATTTATGGGTTGTCTGTGATTGTGTGCGAATGTATATGTGAGTGTGTGTGAAGTTACATTCAAGGGTCAACCTCTTACATTTTTAGCTCTAGCTACTGTCGTGTGATATATGTGGGTTTTTTTCATAGGAAATCTGTTCTCAGTTTTGTTTTATTTTTCATCCCAGTCATCTATATCTGAAACACTAGGCTTTGAATATTTTCTCTGTTGAGCAAAATTTCATGGAAACAAAAGAGGAAAGATAATGTTACATCCTATGATAGATACAACCAGAATATTAGTAAGATAAAATATAAATTACTAAATCTAGCCAGGTCACTCATGTTAAGATATATGCCCGTGTGTGACTTAATACAATGCTTAGTGGCTAAAAAAAATAGTAATTTAGGAATATGGCCATAAAGAAACAAATGGAATCCATGTATTTATTAAAGGTCACCATGCCATGGATCCTATTTGAATAAGTTATATGAGAAATAAAATTTTCTTTTTTAAACACTATTCTCCTGATTGCAAGCTTTTTCCAAAACCTCACAGAAAAGTCTCCTATAAGACCATGCTAAAAACTTTTGTTTTTAGTGTGGTTCTTTATACTATTACAGAAGTTTCAGTATCAACTCAGTAATGTCGTGTTTAATATACCATGTGTCAGATAACAAAATGCTATGTGCCCAAAGTGATATCAGCTCTTGATAAAGAGAGCTATTCATCCATATGTGACAACATTCAAGGTATGTTGAAATACATGCCTTTTGCAAACACACTCTAGATGTGAGTGTTAGTGGAACAGACTTATAGTATATCTTTCCCTGAAGAGTATTGATTTTCTTATGCTGACAAATCTTTGTACGTCCTACTAACCTCTAATATATTATTTCTACTTTCTGCAAAAACTTGGGTTTTGTCTATGCAGCATCCATCAAAATAAATATCTAACTTTTCTTAGTTTTGATAGTTATTTGGATAAAACTGCACAGCTTATAGAGGTATGTGCCTTTCAAAACTTATAAACATCTTCTTTTTCTCCACTTTCTCTCAATCTACAGGATGTAAACAGAAGGTAAAAATTAAGTTTAGAAAGTTTACAGCTACAATTGAGACATAGTAAAAGGCAGAATATATTTAAAGTCATTGCAAACCCAGTTATTTTTGAGTGGTCTTGAGAATCTGTGAAGGTCCCAGCTGACTAGAAGCTGGAGAACATTGATTTTCAAGAAGGGCAAGAAGGAGGACCCTGGAAACTACAGGCCTGTCAATTTCCCTTCAGTTCCTGGTAAAGTTCTGGAAATGATTATTCTGGGAAGTATTGACAAACACCAGAAAGACAACACAGTCACTGGTCACAGTCAGTTCAGCCTAATGAGAGAAAAGTCCTGCTAATCAAACCTGATTTCCTTTTATGACAAGGTAACCCATCTAGTTGATCAAGGGAAACCAATGGATGTAATATTTTTAGATTTCAGTAAATCTTTCCATACTGTCTCTCACATACCATTTTGGACAAACTGTCCCACACACAGCTGGATAAACTCATGGGTGAGCAATTGGCTCACAGGTTGAGCACAGAGGATAATAGTGAATGGGGGAAGATCAGACTGATGACCTGTCACTAGTGGGGTTCCACAGGGCTCCTTCTTAGGCCCAGTGCTCTAAGATACTAAGCAAGTTTGCAGATGACACAAAATTGGAAGGGGCTTTTGGGAGCTCAAAGGCAGGGAGGCCCTGCAGAGACATCTTGACAAATGAGAGGACTGGGCAATCACCAACCATATGAAGTTCAATAAAGGAAAGTGTCGATTCTGTGCCTGGGATGGGACAACCCTGGGTATACATACCGAATGGAGAATGAGAGAATGAGATGCTGGAAAGCAGTGCCATGGAAAGGGACCTGGGGGTCCTGGTCAAGGGCAAGTTGAATATGAGTCAGCAGTGCCCTGGCAGCCAGGAGGGTCAACCGTGTCCTGGGGGGCATCAGG
>VYXB01001955.1:449630-473613 GCA_013397135.1 Pachyramphus minor | reverse complement strand
TATATATACACACCTGACAGAACACTATTTCTAAGCTCCTGTCCACATATGGTTTCATCCTACAAGTGTCTGTTTTCATTCACATAATTTCTTTCCCTCCAGGTAGATATCACCATTGTCTATCACTTATTGTCTATATAGAGACCATTGAACCAAAAATCAAACACAGAGATTACACCACAGATGCCAAGTTCTGTGGAACTCTCCTGAAGTGACTACTAAGAACAGCTAAAAAAGTGAGGAGGTGATGTATGTGACGGTTTAAAAGGGTCCTACGCATTTCACTGACATTGTTTAAGTGGTTCAGCCTAGTTTTACTTTAGCTTGAAATCATAGGCCAGTTTTAACTGAGAAGTCTCAGCCATTATTTCATTTAAAATGTTCTCTAAATAGCCAAAGTATGAACAGACTATCTTCCTGCTAAGTCACATTCTGGAAATCAGTTACTTCCTGTTATATCCCTTTTCTTCTCTCCTCTCAGGTCCAACAACATGGGTGGTTATGCTCACAATGTGACAAGTATTGAAGGTCTATTAATATAAATATAAAAGACACTGTCTGAGATGTCTGAGTTGACAATAGTGCCTTGTTTCCATTTTGTCTGTTTCTGGCTAAACCATGGGAAAGGCTCAAAGAGCATTTAAATAACATCTAAAGTTATTTAAATGTGAAGCATGCAGATCTTCTGACACTCTTGTTTCTGTATTTCCAAGCTCAAGCATGACTTTGTCTTTAAGAACAGTCTAAGACTGGGGTATACAGCTTTTACTCAGCTCTTTTATATGTTTTTGTGCCATCAGTAGCTATATATTCACAAAGATGCATTCCACTTAAATATTAAAAATTCATATACTGAATAGGCATATGTAAAACATTTGAGTAAAAATCTGTTTTGGAAAATTGACTTGTAAATTTTAAATTGAAAGACTGTATTTGTGTGGCACATTTTTTTCCCCCATTCTTCAGGAATATTCAGGGTGTTAAATAGGCTTGCCTCAAGTTTACTTTATAGCTGGTCTAAATTTATTACTTTTAAAAGTAAAAGAATGCATATTAAATCCAGATAAAACTCATGTGGATTGTGTAATTCTTTAAAATGACTGATACTGCACTATGGGACTCAATGTGTCATTGGATATACTGTAGAAAAGAAACTTGAGACTGGATAAAAAGTATCTATACTGTAGGAAGTATCTATGCTTCCTATATATTGTATTTATCTGATAATGATGAAGAGGTATTGTTTTAAAGACATCTTTCTCCATGACTACAGTGACTTCTTTATGCAAAGACAGATGTCTGTCTTATGGAGATTTACAATGCTGAATGCTTTCTTATCTGTTTTCATTACCTGTCTAAATTACTGTTCACTCTCGATGATTCCTCATTTTCTAGACTTCCTAACAACTTAACAGATTTTTAACATCTTCCACTGCAGTCACAAGAAGAACTACACTAAAACAGGAAGGTCTTCATTCAGACAGGCTGAATTTTGTACAGACAACTAAGATCAGGTGCCTCCAGGTACCTGTATTTACAAGCAAGTGGGGTGACTGACCTGCCGTTACAATAAACACAGAACAAGCCAATATCATCCGTGTAGTCTAAAAGACTTTTTCCACTTACCATACTGGAGATGTCAGTTTTAGGATAAGCTGAAAGACTGCTTAAGCTATTTGACTTTATTCACTAGGACTTGGTTAACTACCATGTCACCAGAGATACCTATGTGACTTAACATGGAACTAAATCACATACTAATGAGAAATGGATTCACTGACTTTTTAATTTCCAGACAAAATAAGTTTTTCATACATGGTGGAATAGATTCTAGGAGCACTGCAATTAGGAAAGGAAAACTGATTTCATATCAATGGAAATAACTCATATGTTTGCTTTTCAGGTGACGTATGAAATTTTCCTATTCATAAAATAATATTGAAGGAGCACAGCAATAATTGCCTGGATTCATGGCCCAAGCTTTTTTCAATGACTTAGTGAAGTTCTGTATGCATAACTTAGTTGAATAGTTGAAAATTCCCTGTGCTATTCATAGTAATGGTTAATAATGATTAATTATTAAATGCTTTGGGTTTATAATACCCAGAAGCACGTCTTGTGGCTTTTACCAATAAAAAGTCACAATAAATATTTAAACTATAGATTAATTCATCTACAAAATTACAAATTACCTTTTTCCTGAAGTCGCGATGAATATATTGGGCCCAAGTAATGTTGCAGATCAGATTAAAGGTCTATAGTAGCTTTTGCCTCCTTCACAGCTTTACAGAATTTAGATAGATCCTAACAAGTGTTGTATCAGTCTTTGGAACAAGAGGAAAAATATATGAATAAAATGTGATTACTGCTCAGAATAGACAGACATCTCTGCAAAAGTTGTTCAAGTACCCACAAATATCAGTTTGATAGGATGCATAACTGGGATGTGTCAGGTGTTATGATACACAAAAAGAGTCCTAAATAATAGAAGAAAAGCCAGCTTGGTTACTCAAAGTTGAGAGTTGCTGGTGGGAAATCAACACTATCTGAAAGGAGTTGAAGAAATTGTGGGAGAAGTTTAATTAAGGATTTTTGTAATCTATGTGTTAAGAAAAATAGGTTCTCTGAAGCTGTTGAGTTAACCTGCCCATGGTTACAGCCCCTAGCTATATTTTTATACTTTATATTTTATATATTTTATATGTTTATGATTTTTTGAGAATATTGAATGTGAATGTCAAGAAGGTACTTTAAGCTGAAAACTTTTAAATTAAAAGTTGGTAACTTTGGGGATTTTTTTTAATAACCACAGAATAATTAGTATGCACTTCCTCTATACTGTTTCACAAATTACCTCACTTTCAACATAAAACAAGATTCAAAAGAAATTTTAAGTGACACCACTAACTATCCTAATGCATAAGTAAGGCAGTAGGATGGACATTTCAATGATAAGGCAATATGTAGACTCTTTTTTTCCTTTGGACCTATTTGAATAAATTCTTAAAGGCAATATATTATATCAGCACTTTCTAATCCATTACACAAATTAGTAGAGTAAGAGGAAGACCACTGCTATCTGTTAAAAATCTATTCAAAAAAAGGCAACATGTATCCCAAAGTCTCCAAGAGGGAGAAGCATGAAATCTGTTGGATTTGCTTTTAAATTAAGAGTTTAAGAAGACCTCTTAGAAAATTAATTCTGTGGAAAGGACAAAACTCTAAGCTCATATCACTATTTTAATGCCTATCTCACAATCAAATAGTGAATGGTTTGAGAGGTTTTTTTATCTTCCATATCACACAAGTACTATTAGGATTATCAATCCTGCATGAAGTGTTGAGTAGCTAAATTTGTCATATGTGGCCTCCAAAGTCTTGCCAACAGAGAGATTAAATGGTCTCTACAGAGTCTGCTAGTCATTGAAAAATTACTTTGGTGTTTGATTGTATAAGAATCAAAGGGTTTGGTGTTGTTCCATTGCCTCTTTGCACTCTATCTTGTGTAGTTATTTGCTTGTCATACAACAACTATTGCTTTACAACTGCTGGGAGGGAACAATCAGACCTTTTCAGAGAAAAGATAGAACTAAGCAGTTGAGTGCAAGAAGGTGCTCTGGATAGGAATAATATCAATCAATTGGTACTGCTAAGCTTTCTTGGAGTGTCAATTATTCCTTTAAGCTTTTATTAAAATCATTACTTGTCCAAAAGGTACAGGTTTGTTTTTGTCCAAAAGATACAGGTTTTCTATAGGTAATAGAATAAATAGCGTTTAAACTTTTATTATAAAGAGGTGTGGATGCTACAATAAAAATTATTTATACTCAATAGCCTATTCAGAACATAGAAGAGTCATGATGTGAGTTTGTCAAACACCATAAAAGGCAGCTTTTCTTCTGGTGAAAAATGTGCCAAGAGAAGAAAAATTTCTTCTCTTGCATAAACATAATCAGTCTCAACTGAAATCACTTACAGTTTGTAATCAGTTCCAAACTCTTTATAGGTGCACCAAGATGTGGAAATCAGCAACAGAGGAAAACAAAGGGTAAACAAAGGAAAACAGAGGGTACTATTACTTAAAGGCACCTGACTAAAGGATGGAAATAATACAATTTTGGGAACAATGTCAGTGCCAGGTGACAATATTTAAATAGAAAGTGAGATGTCCATAAAACTAAAGTCTTCAAAGACCTCAATGAACCATCAAGTCTGCAGCTGCATTCATTCATTTTTTTAATTGAAATTGGTGCTTAACAGCACTAACAGAAAAAGTGGACAAGACATACAGGGGAAAAGGAGATAAAAACATGGACATAGGAAATTTCCAGTGTTCTATCTTCAGGTCTGTAACTTTCCTGTACTAGAAGAACAAGTTGTATTTAGTTTCTTTAAGACATATTTAAAGATACACTGTTTAATATTACAATTGTTTCTATCACTTTTATCCACCATGAAAGTTTAAAAAATGAAGACTCACTGAAAATTAAGAGAAAGTGTTTACTTGTTCTGATATTTCTGGCTGATAAAACAGGTGGATTTAGGCATTAAATTTCATAGATTAAATGGAAAGGGAGTCTCATTCTGTGAGAATTGTAGATATATCTAGCATGTCTAGGTGTCATAAGAATGGGAGGAGATGTACTGGTAGAATTAAAAACAGGTATTGAGGTGGAAAGCAAAATAAAATATGATTTAGATAAAATTTTGCAGAAGTGAGGCACATGAAAACTCAATTAGCTACAGTTTTAGAAAACAGGATTGCTGAGCTTTCCTCACACAATAGGAACTCCCTGGATAATTCTCTAGTTTGAACAGTAATTGCAAACGATGCAAGATGCATTCATAAGCAACAAGGTGTAATTGCCAGCATTAGCAACTACAGAGAATACATCTGTTTTGATCCAGATTTTGAAAATTTCATGGTAAACAAAATTTCAGCATAGTTGAGCCATTTTTAGATCAATGTGGTCATGTGTGAGGCCTTTTTTGCTTATGAATGCTTTGATGCTTGGCTGAGCTTTTCCCACTATGCTGACTCTCCTGCAGAGAAGTACAAAATTTAATTAAATTCATTGAACTTTTTCCTGATTAATATCTCTAAAATGTTTCTCAACTGACTCAATACACACCTTTATTCCAGAACACTCACTATTCAAATTTTTCTTCTTCAACTATAAGATTATTACAACAAATATCTGAATATTTGTTTCTACTGCAGCTGAATCTTCCTTGGATAGACGTTACACCAGACAATTAAAAGACAGAACTTTTGCTTTCATTTTCTACTCTGCAATTACAGACAATCTGTCAATGGTACTTGTCTTTCGAGGTGTAAAATACTTCAAGGTCCAGGTGCTAGACTTACCCATGGCAGTTTCAACTTCCTGACAGCCTTTGAAGTTTTTACATGAACTTCAATATTTGTTTATCCTCTTTGTACATCAGCTCC
The DNA here is from genome assembly GCA_013397135.1 of Pachyramphus minor. Lineage (NCBI taxonomy): Eukaryota > Metazoa > Chordata > Aves > Passeriformes > Tyrannidae > Pachyramphus > Pachyramphus minor. The sequence goes on along the minus strand of VYXB01001955.1, from coordinate 468,161 downwards.
ATTAATTTGTTAAAGACTGCAGACATGACATCACATAGCTCCTGAGATTGCTATGCCTGTAAAAAGGCGTACTTGCTTGTTGCTTGTCCTTCATGTTTTGCTTGCCTTAATTCTGAATACAGGTTAAACAACTGTCATTTGTTTTAATGTGTGAATAACCTACTTTCAATTCTTGTGAAACCTTACAAGGTTTCATGACCATAAAATGAAAAAAAAAACCAAACCCCAAAACTAAAACAAACAAACAAACAAACAAACAAACAAAAAAAAAAACACCAAACACAAAAACCCCAGCAGAACTACAAGTATTCTAAAACCACACAGTGCAAAATCTACAAAATCTTAAATATTAATAAATATCTATTCTAATGTGTTTTCTATTTTTAATTATAAAGTTCATTTGTCTGATTTCTTTGAAGTATTCACTTTCCTGCATCATCTGGAACAGATGGCTAAGGTCATGTGTGACGATCCTATGCTATTATGAAAACACAACAATACCACTGTCTCTTCAGAGTTGTATGAAAGAACTTCTTGTATTAACTTTCATTTTATTTCTCAGTCAATTTATGTGTAAATAGCAGCTCTAAAATAAGTGTTAGAATAACAATTGAAACTAAAAGCACACAAACAAGTGGATTCATCTTTCTCTTTAGTTTTTCATTACTTACAATACTTTCATTTGATCTGCATCTGATCTGTTTTTGTGCTTTGCTGTCTTTGCAGCTAAATTCAGGAAACACAATTTAATAAGGTTTGACCACAGAGAGCCCTAGTATTGCAAACTTTTAAAAACACTTTTCAGCACCAGTCTGAAAAAAAAAAAGGAAAAGACAATGGCATGAAAATCTGGTAAAAATTTCTGTCAAGAAGACAAAAACTGACATCTTCACTGTCAATAGACTTACTGGTAAGAGTAAGGGAGACTTATTTGCAGGAATCATAGGGAACTCTAGCCCTTGCTAGTTGCTGATGGACATATTTTGAAAAAAAAAACAAACCAACCAACATTACATCTATCTAGAGAAGCAATGTGTAGAAACACATGATAGTTGCAGATTTTTATATGGCATTGCAAAGTTATAAAAGATAATTTCATAAGCTAAAAAGCAGTTCCCCTTTTTATAGACCCTCAATAATCTAAGAATGTTACACTTTCAATCTCATCAAAATTTCTGTGGCTGATTATTCAAACTTCTTAAAAAATCCTGTTTTAGTAACAGTGAGCAGAAAGAGAATAAGAGGTACATAGATATCCACCCCCAGAAATTACTGAAACTTCTTACGAAGGCAGTATGTGAAGAATTTATACTGTTTCACCTCTGCCATACCATCTCTGAAATGAGTGTAATATTTTATACTCCATCATAGAAAACTAAATCCTTTCTGTGAACACTGATTTCATACATGTATATGTTTATGTACAAACACTCGCACCTAATGAATAATAAAAGGAAAGAAGATTACAGAATGTGTAACATTTCACGAGTCTTGTCTGAATAGTTGCTAACACCTTTTTGGTGAAATGATCTGCTGGCTTACCTCTATGGTATAGCTCTTCACTTTGCTGTGTGAGACTTTCACATCAACTTTTTGCCAACTTGTAGGCAAAAAACACCATGTTGACAGTCTGTATTTAGTCACCCATACCAATATTTTCAATAATGGAGTTTAAAAAGAATTCTTGGCAGGCCTCAATATACACTTCTGTTATCAGAGACTATGTTACTCTGCTATGTTATGATTGAATTATCCCCAAATACATGACTTTCTGTTATAAGGTCTACTAATTCTTTGCTATAAGAAGCATGTTAAAAGGTCTTTTCTTTTTTGCTTTTTAATCATGAACTGAATAGGCAGAAGATCAGATGAGACCTGGATCGTGTTATATATGTGTCAGTGTAGCTCTGGAATAGATGTGAAATTGCTGCCCTGACAGGACGAAATTAATTAGGAGTATGAAATCAGATCCTCTTGAAGCAGTAATTAATTCTTACAGTGTACCTGCATGTGAAATGAAATCTTTCTGTTCTATGTTCCATAGGGTTGCAAGTTTTTTTAGTTCACTTTTCTTTTTCTTTTGTACCTGACCTCCTTATTTCCTGTGCATATTTTTCATGTTTTAAAGTCCCATTCTCATCAACTTGAACTTTATAAATGTTTTATCTTGCAAAAAAGTGTGTCCTCTTTTTGGCAGATCATCCTTCAATGGATAAGCATAAAGAAGGAATAAAAATTAAGCCTGTCATAAAGAACTGTGGATCTGATCTGTGGTCCCTTAGTGTTACTGTGCACTAGTTTAGCCAGCATACAGGAGTCCTGCAAAAGGTGTAGGCTCTTGCTACATAGCTACTGCTCCCATACAGCAAATGCCAATCTTTTATTTTTAATCTGTAGTCTGATTTCACAGAAGCCCTATGTGCCAAAGCAATTCAAAGAAAAACTGGAATAAGTTGGAAATATATTGTTAAAAGATGAGACAAGGATGTGATAGGTTCACGATTTAATTGATTTGAAGTGAACAAATATCTTATCCTGTTAGTATGTCTTTTGCTTCAGTTCTGAGAGCAGAATACTTACTGAGAGCTGTCATCCTTAGCAATTTTAAAACACACTGCATCGAAAACAAAGGAAATGTCATAGTTCTGTGGACAGCCCTGGCAAGAGAGGCTTACAACTTAGAAATGAACATTATCAGAGGATGTGCTCTGACATCAGAGTCAAGTTTTCACCATAAGATTTAATGACTTTCCTCTTAATATCCTGAGCTGAACAAAAAAATCTATATAATGTATGCACATTTAGAATGCTGCAAACCCTCTTCACTGTGCAGCACAAAAGCAAGGAAAGCACTGAGGAATCCACCCCCGTAAGGCAGAGCTGTCAGAGGAAGTGGTGCGGAGCTGCACACCACATCTTAACAAAGCACTCTGCAGGAACCTGCTGCTGGTGCGCTGTGATTTCAGGAAATGTGCCAAGGCAGGGAGATGGAAAGGCACGAACCTGTTACACTGTGCACTCTGGGGATTCTTGACAGCCCAGCACACACGTACTGAAAAAGCTTTGGAGAATTAGCACTCATTGAACTCTCACTCTGTCAGGGAAAGTAACTTACAGGAAGGCATGCTGAATTATAAAATGAAAGTACAAGACAACATAGGGATGGGTAAAAAGCAATCAGGCTTTCATGATTCTTGAGCATGAAAAGTGATTATTTAACATTCAGATATGAGAACAGATCCTTTCTCTTCCCAGCAGCACACTGTTATGATGAGAGCTCTCTGCCTTCCTCTACTGTATCGTAGAAGGTAACACTGAAGGTAACACACCTGAGAGACATGAATTCTGAGTCCTTGGTACAGAACAATTAGAAATCCTTCTTTGAAGAAGGAGAGTACTGAAGTTATCAGCATGTTGTATCTACTACTTTCAGAACTAATGAAAAAACAATTTTCCTCTACAACCTCTGTGGTACTTTAGGTGCACACTGGATCTGAGAGGAGATCTGAGAGGAAATCAAGGAACTAAAGTTCAACTTTTTGCCACTAATTTTGCATACTTATGAAATTATGCATTTACATTTGTATAAATATTATTTTATATTTGATGATGCATACAAATATATACAGACTTATACCTCCCTATATATTTACTTAAAGCAGATATATTGTTAAATATAACTTACTCTGAAGGAATAACTCTTAAAAAACTTGACTTACCTAGGAAGTTGGATGTTAATCATGCAGTAAAGGTAGAGGGGAATGACAAGACAGTGACTTGAAACTGTCTTAAATCTAAGGATCTTGCTTCCCTTGACCCAGAAATTTTAAAGAAAATGGGAAGAATTACATAAATTCCTTTTGCTTGCAGAATTTCTTGTGCAATTGCTTGATTGGTTTAAAGTTATCTGTGGCTGTACTAGTAGATTTTGTGTGCCATTCTTTGGCCTTAAAACCAGACAGGACCAATGTTCCCCATCTACGCTATCAAACTTTCCTAGTCATCAGTATAGTTTGCCTGAACATGTTTTGCATACTGGCAACGCTCACTCCCTTGTAGTAAATCCTGATTTGTACCTGGACATTGTTAGGGAGTGCTATATACAAAACATTCTTAAAGCTATTCTGATAATACACAATAAATGAGTGTCTGGAAGCATTCCCTCCTGCTGGTTAATTTAATAGCATAAATCTGTGTTGACACTCTCAAGGGCTTTCCTACAATTTCCTTGTCTTTGACCTCTATACAGGAGGGGTTCTATTGCCCCCTCAGTGCTGGTAGAAGAGCTCATGCGCCTTCCTTTCTGAGCTACTTTTACAGCCTATAGTTAATATCTGAGCCTTGTAAGTACCAAATAGTTTCTTACAGAGGCAGTACAGCTGCAGCAGCACTTCACATGGTCGAGCGGGTCTGTTTTATAGAACTTGAACTTGTACTGTAGTAGAGAAACACAGCTGACGCTGAAGTTGTTTAGGCAGCTTCTCAGGAATGGAGCTTCTCAGTACGGACTATGGCTTTTAAATTCCAGCTAGAGTGGAACTAGTTTTCTAAACTGAGCTGTTGTCTCAAGATACTGTTTTGGATCATTTTTCCTGAAGTGAAACCCAAGGATGAGTACCAGGTTTGTTATATTAAACAGTGTTTTGAATCATTTATCAAGCTTCATTTAAGCCTTAAATTCACCACTGTCTTGTTTATTTTCTTTTGTTTTGTACTCCCTTATAAGTAGAAGAGAATAATTACTGTTGTGATTTTACAGTATTTATGCTCCATTTTGAGGGGCTCATTAAAAATAAACAGTATAGGGAAAGGCAATTATCGTTAACAAACATCGATACACACAAAAATAACCCAAAACAAATATAAGACCATTAAAAAAGAAAAAAAAAAGGAAAAAATCCCAATCGTCTTTCTGCCTTTTCATCAAGTAATTGTGTTAATACTGCTTGATTTGATTTTAATTACCATTTCTTTTTAGAATCTCTTCTCCCATCAAGGGTTTCATTTCTTTATCTGTAACACTGTAGAGGAGTCTGAGGTTTCAAACACATTTTTATAGGTTCTACCAAAATCTCAAGACCTTCTCACTGAAATAGTAGTTTCATTTATCTTTCTTCAAGGTTTTTATACCATCTAAATTTGTCTACAGAGCTAAAAGAGAATATAAGTGGGTCGCTTTCTGGGAGGAAAATGAATGTTAATCCCTTGTTGCAGACATGTTTGTCTTTATAAAGACAATATAACAATGTTACATTTCCCACTACTACCTCTTCCTTGTCCTAGAAAAAGTAAGAAGAAAGATAAGAAAAATTAACTCTTTTTTTCAGTAAATGTTTGGCAAGGGCTTTTCAAGCCGGCAATTAAATTATGCTTGCTCTTATTTCTGTGTCAATTTGTAGGAGCCAACTGCTGCTTTCAGCTACATTGGGATAAATCTAGACTAACAAAGGAAAGTCACAGAAAATTAAGTTTAAGGAACATCAAAGTAAGTGAGAACAGAGTTTTCCCTGAAGCTGATATTTATCTGCAACTGAAAGAAAAAATAAATCTCAGCTATGATCATATGTATCAGTCCAAAAATTCATGAATGCTCAGATAAGCATTATCCTTCTTTCCCATTCATCAAAGCACTTAAATACATGCTTAAGTCTAGATCCATTAACTGAAATGAAATAAAAAGAAAGTATAAACTTTTTGGTAGGCTCTGCTGATTAGGGGCAGACAGAAGAAAATATTCAAAATTCAAACCTTACTTTAAAAACATTAACATCTGCCTCAGTAGCAGTGATGAGGCAATGTTTTCACTGATGAGATTGATCAGTAGGAGGAAGAACAGGACCTTGTAGTTTTTTCTCTCCAGGTTTAACAAGCCTGTCTCAAAAATTATCCTGATGAAAAAGCAATCCTGATGAAAGAGCTGAAATCAGAAAAGTTTACTTTATTTTAGAGAGTAACAGAATTTTACTGATTTTGGTGCCTTGCTTTTGAATAACTACTTCAGTGTTCTGGATACTCAGTGAAATGGATAATCCACCCTATCACATGAAATGTCCTGTATTTGCAACCTGATGCCACTGCTAGGGCTGCTATCAGTTAGAAGTTCCAAAGAGATTTTGTCTACTTGACAGGATTCTTACTTTTATAGTTAATGAATCAGGTACTCATAGCATTTTCTTGTTCTGCTGATGGTGCCTGCATATCTTTCTGCTGTTCAAGTATGTAGAAGTAACTTGGAATTTACAGTTAAATACTAATGGGGGAAAAAGAAAAGAAGGAAAGTGTAAGGAAGGAAGTGACAATTTGGAGCTGAACTCTTATTTTCTCATTAGTGACAGTAAAAATTAAGCCTTACCTACTTTAATAAATGGATTTACTACACTTAATGGGATGTGAAGATCTTTGATGAACATGCATTTTGCTCAAAACTGTTGGCTGGTGTTCTCCAGGATATTTCTTCTTTTGGTTTATGTGCCAAGGTGGTAGAGTAGGGGTCTGCAGGGGTGACCTCTGTAAGAAGGGCCAGGGTCTGCCCTTTGCCAGATTCTAGCTGACTGCAGTGGACCCATTGCAGGGCACAGCTGTGTGTGTCAGCTTACCTGGTGGTGCCTCTGTAAAAAAGTGGCTAAAAAAAGATAGGAAACACCATACAAGAGGTGTGAGTGATAGGAATGAGAAAAAAAACCACAAAAAAACAAATAAAAAACAAACAAACGAACAAACAAAAACACACACACACAAAAACAACAACAACAAAAACCCCCTACCCACACAAAAAAACCCACAAAACCACAAAAAAAACCCCCATACGTCTAGATCAGAGAACAAGAAAGGTAAGGAGGTGCTCTGAGTCCTGGAGCAGAAATTCCCCTGTAACCCATGAAGAAGACCACAGTGATGTAGGTTGTTCCCTTGCAGCCTGTGGAGAGTGCACGGAGGAGCAGGCATTCTGGCTGGAACTGTGACCAATGGAGAGAAGCCCATGAAGGAAAAGTCTTCTTAAAGGATTATACCTCATGGAAAGAACCCATGCTGAAGTAGAAAAAAATGTGTGAGGACAAAGAATCAGACAAAGAATCTGTGTTGTGAACTGACTCCAAGCCACTGTTCCCATCCTCCTGGGACATTTTGGAGGGTAAGAATAGAAGACTGAGGAATGAAGAAGTGGAGTAAAGCCTGGGAAGAAGAGGGAACAGAGGAGGAGGTGTTTTTAGTTTTCTCTTTCTTTCTCACCATCCTACTCCATTTTAATGAATTTAATTTTAAAGACTTTTAATTTCAATAATTTTTCCCCAGTTGAGTCTGGTTTGCACGTGACAGCCACTGCTAAATGATATCCCTGCCTTTATCTCATCCACAAGCTTTTCCATTTTGTTTTTGTCCCCCTGTCCTGTTGAGATGGGAGAGTGATAGAGTGGTTGAGTGAGGGTCTAACAACAACTCAAGGTTAATCCACCCCAGGTTCCACCAAAACCACTGAAGGAATGGAGCTGTGCTGATTTATATGAGCTCTAGTATTGATACCTTCTCTTCTATTACTATTCATGAAAATAGTTGTATGTAAAAAATAAGCAAGTATCATTCAATTCTGAATGTTGTCATAGATAAGAATGTTTACTTGGCAAGAAAAAGGGACAGAGGGAAGAAAACCACACTATCAACACTAGTCCTTAGCCAGACATTTAGGAAACTGTTGCTAGATTTAGAGGCTAAGATCCCAGTATGTTTTACATCAGGGGAATTCTACATTCTTGTCTAATTACTCTCCCTATAACATAGCTTATACTAGGCTCCTTGATGTTGAGAACTGATCCTCTTGGGTCTGCAAAGCTAAATTATTTGAATACAGTTAACAGCTTTTCTACTACATGAATTTTAGCCCTGTATTTTATCCTTGGACAAACCATATGGTAATTTCATTTAGAATCAAGAAACACACATCTTTCAGGTGAAGAAGTAGCTATTTTATTAGAAAAAGTATTTGAAATACCATCACATGTCAGGTTAAGTTTGTCCTGAAACTTGAATACAAATTTAAGATTTCTGTCCTAAATGACTGGCAACTGTTAAAAAGAGTACTTTTTCTGTCTACTGCATTAAAAAAAGATGATTCTAAAAAAGGTGATACTATTGACTGTAGTATCAGGTGGATCACTTTGAACTCACTATTTCATAAATACAGTATTTTCAGAGAATAAACTTCTAGCTCAGAGAAATCTCTATTTTTTTAAACATGAAGTCTGAGGTGATAAATCAATAAGAGTTTTAATAACATCAGTGTGCAGACAAGAAACAATGCTCTAGAGCTATTGTAAGGAAGGATAAAATATGTCCTGTCCGCTGCCGGAGAGGAGAGGAGACCCAGGCATTCCTACTAGGAAGGGCTCAGGAAATGTAAGAAAGGAAGAGAGAATACAAACCAAGCCAAAAACAAGCATCTGGGCTCTTCTTCAGCAGCTGGAAACTAGGGAGAACCTTAAGTCCCCATAATCCTCATGTACATACTTTCCATGAAAATGAGTCAGTTTTATAGGAGTATCAAAGAAAAACGGAGAGAAAAAGACCTTGAGAGATCATATAGGTTTTCTCCTTTCTCCAGCCCTTATTTTTTTCCAAACTCCAGGTTGGTCCTATAAATAATTTATGTTTTATCTATTCCAAGCCTTTTCCCTCTTTCTCTTTCTCTAGAAGGCTAGCTTGTGTTCCATAAGAGAAAGTTTGAAGGCACCAATACAGGGGACAACTGAAATCTTTCCTTCTCAAAGCTCCTAATATCATGACACTGTTATAGGAAGTATTTGTAAAGCTGTGTGACTATAGGAACTGTTCAGTGATCATATGCATTGGGGAGAACAGTAAAAATAGCAGGGACATATAGTTTCATAGACAAAGACAATGAAAACTGAGAAACTTCCCCCATATTTACATTTTGCATAGAAACATCTGCAAAACTTCAATGCAAATATTAGGCATTTAAACTGGGTATATTTTTGTTGTTGTTGTTCTGATGATTAGGCTTAAGTGTTTAATATAGATTTAGCTGTAGCAGGACCTTGAAGTGCCTCGTATGTCTCACGTGAGTAAAAAAAGAACTTATTCAGAATTTTCAAGGCAGATTAAGTTGAACCACCACTGTGATATGGTTTACAGTTAACAAAATTTTTTATAAGGATTTATTTTGTTTAACATCCTGGAAACAAAATGACTGTGTTGTCTCCCATTCCTGTCTCTAATTTTACCTTCTGCCTGAGTGGTTAGGGCATTCACCTGGAAGAAAGTAGAAGTCTGTTGGTAAAAACCTGCATGGAAATGAGATATTTTATACAAAGTGAAAGAATTTCAATGGTGGGGAGCAAGGAAGCACTATGCACAATTAGTCTGAAGTTATAGTTAGTTCTTATTGTTGGAGATTCTCCATTTAATATGTCTTAATACAAATAGGGTAGGTACTGAAAAAAAATTCTTCCAGTTTTCTTTTTAATATTATGCTAACTATTGATGTGTGCATAGCAGTGGGGAGTTTCAACCTCCAATATCACTGGTTTTTTGTTGAAAGGAGTGATAATTTTACGATTTTTGAAGAATTGCTTAGGTGGCTCTCTTGAAAGAGGAAATTAGTGTTAGGTATCTTCTGAGCAGAGTCCCAAGGGCATGCCTACCCTGTACAGTACAGCATCATACTCATCCTGGAGCAGCGCAGCTGTGTAAACTGAGAGCAGAGCTAATTAACTGGCATGTTTGTACTTCCTTCCTGATCCAAATGATTATCTTTTAATGGGGCATCACTTTCCTGTGTAAAAGAAAGCCCAGGTTCTTCAGAGTTCATCTAGTGATCCCTAGAAGAACCCAAAGGCAAATATATGCATAAACATATAAATAACCCCCAAAAATGAGAATATAAAAAGCAAGTCACAGCCTTGTCAACAATAGTGAACAAACTTTAAATTCTGTGAAGTTATTACCAAACTCAGATATTATATTAGTGATAGACAACTTACATGAAAAGATCTTTCTCTTTTTGATGTGCAATGTGAAACACTTGCAGAATAAAATTAGAAAATCTGTCTGTAGAGGAGAAAGTAGTTTCCTAAGGTACTACATGCCAAATGATCCAAGGGAACAACTTCAGATTTGTGGAAAACAGGTATCTAAACACTCTGTCTACATGAGGAAAGGTATGATAACATAATCTATTTAATAACTCTGTCCTTTACATTTTATACTCATATTTTTACTAGCAAAAATAATGTTCACATTTACTTAATGCAACACTTTAAGCCCTTTTTATAGAATGTTATAAGTAATGTTGTTGAAATTGAAATTATTACGTAAAAATGAAGTGTGTTTTCCTGACATATTCAATTATGGCCTCTCATGGACAGCATTTATTTAATGAATTTATTGAATTAATTTATTTAGTTAATACCTTTGACAAGTATTGGATCTACACTGAGTGATATTCCTCACTTACAACCTTAATTGAAGAGAACATATAAAAAGTAAATGCAAACAAAAAGCAAATAATCATATCTAACTAACAGGTGATATTCAAAGATTGAGTTATAAAAAATGTGTGAATAGAAACATGAAACAAGCAATTTATAATACATTTCTTCCATAAAGAAAGCAACATTAGGAACAATAAAAGAGGCTAATAAAATTAAATAGTTGGATACACAATAAAAACATGAGTGGCACAAAAAGAAAGAGCACAACTGCTCCTAGGAGACGAGTAAGTATGTAAGGAAGATGGAGAGCTTTCCCATAGACAGTAATGTTAAACAAAACAATTCAATTTTTTAGCCAAAAAAATTTTTGGGCCTTCTCTTGGGTTTGTTTGTTTGGGTATTTTTCAGTTTCTCAATCTAATGCTTTCTCCATATTGTTGAATATTTACCTAAGCTAACTAAAAAAATTATTTGTAACCAGGCTACAATCAGAAATATATTACTTGTGATTTTTTGTTTGAAAATGTAAGAAAATCTCAGCATTCGAAGAGGTAATATATCCCTCAAAGACCTCTATTTATCTGCTAGCTTTATCATGGGTGTGGAAACTCTCACTGACTGAGATACATTTTTAATTCTCCAGGTGAATATTATGCCTTTAAAATATAGTCGATGAACATATTTTCCTGGCTAGGCATGCTCATGTTGATCTGCCAAATGGCCTGATGCCTGCTAACATATTGGTCAGACACATGTCTTTGGGTGTAAGTGCCAAGAAAATTTCTAACACTTGCATGCCATATCTTCTAAAGAAAGTAGCACTGAGAAGTTATCAGTACATACGCCACACATATTTAGGTGAGCTCCCCAGCCAGGAAAAAAAAAACACAACAAAAAGGAAAGCAAGGAGTTTGCTGACGTTGATGAATTTTCCTAGTGTAAATAGCAATAGTTTTGGGACCTTTTAAATTATATGTGCAATTACACTGCTGGGGCAATGGCAATGCTGCGGCTCTCAGCACAAGGAGTTTCAGCTTGTTACTCTGAGAACACTGAGTTTGGAGGTGGACTGGAGAGAGGTGCTTCAGTAGGTGGCAGTGTTCCTTCTCCCTGCCTTATGCTTCTCAAACTCAGCCCTCCAGCCTTCCCTCCACAGAAGAGCAATAATCTGATGAGATGGCAGAATGTTAATGAGTCAGGAAGACTGTGTGTTGCTGTTTTATACTGGGTGAAAAACAAACAAACAAACAAGAACACCTGTGAAATTTAAGATGCTGCAAATGATTGAAGTCTTAGCCAATGGTGAAAGAAGTTAATTAAACAGGCTATGCAAGTCTTTTAACCACACTCTGATTGGAGATGAAAACTCTTTATGTGTCCAAAACGATAGGACCTCTGAGTTTTTCAGAGCAAAAACATTCACTGAAAACATGCAGCAGGAGATTAAGTGAGGCTGCCTTTTTTCTTCATATATGGTTAGTCAATCTAAATATTTTGGTTTGCCATAGTTATATTTTTAATGTGTTTGAATGAAGAAAAATAAAATTCCAAATTTCAAGAATTATGTTTTAGATTAACCTAAGTCCAACGTTTTATTCACTATAAATAGTTACATATTGCTTAAAAAAATAATACTTATAATAATAATACTTATAATATAAGTATAATACTTATAATTACTTCTAATAAAGACCAGGTATCTCTGTGTTCAGGATGTGCTCAGTAACTTAAACTGATTGTAAAGACAATAGGATAGAAAATAAATAAAGAAGAATTGGAAACAAAATTATTTCTGGAAAAGATTCACCACAGAAAGAAAAAACCCAACCCACAACCAAAACCACCAAAGTCAGGACAACTAGTTCCATTTTGAAGAGAGCTTTCACATTGGTAAGCAATTTTGTGTCTACTTTCTTTTTTTATATTTTATAATTTCTGAAATGTTAGTGTGTGATATACTAGGGACTGGAAGTAAAAGTTAAGTAAAAGTGAGAATTTATGGCATTTTTGGCTGAGAACAGAGTTAGAAATACAAAAAAAATCTCATGGGAAAACTTTTTACTTCTCAAATTGTCAGACTGGTTTTATTTTTGAATAGCTTATATTTGTGTAAGCATTAAAAAAATGTATGATTGATCTGATTTTAAACTTTTGAGATTCAACCTTTGCTACCATTAACTGATCTTAATCAGAGTAGTTCCCAAGGTGCAAAAAGGAGTAATGTGTCAATATATAATTTACTGAAATTGGGGAGGAAGAACTGTTTCAGCAATAAAAATACAGATCTGGAAACAAAAGAAATGTGGGTAGAATACTTAAATGATAAAAACAATGATGCATTTTCTATACTGTTTGAGTATAAATGCATTATATGAAATACAGAATTTTACATTGGTTGAAATGTGTCAAAATGTCCCATTAAAAGAATCACCAAAATGTTAAGTGTTCTGTAACTCACCAACCACTGTGCCATTCCACTGTATAAAACTGGAACTACAATAAATCAAAATGAAAACAAATCAAAATTCAATTTTTGTATAGCAGCACTCAAAACAGATCGTGAATAACTGTCTAAACTCCATCCTGACAAATGAAAATAGAGAAAAAATAGTAGCTGAGCCCCCTTCCTCACCACCCTGATCTACGCTGTGCTGGAGATTTAAGAATTTCCGTTTCAGTTTCTAAAAAAATTTTTTGATCACCTGTGTCAAACTTATTAATTGAAATGTCTCAGCATAATGAGGTATTTGTCAGACATAATATAGCAATAAATACAAAAAAAAGAGGCTTCTGTACTTGTATGAAGCCCAAAGCACAATTTGTACAGATCATTTTATTGTGAAAGTTGGTTTGGAGATTTGTAGCATTACCTACTTTCTCATATCATTTGTGGAATAGGACAAGATAGAAACATAGCACTAATTTGCTAATTAGAGCACATGGTGTGTGGGCCTGTTGAGAAGGCAGTAACATTTTCTAGCAGAGAGAAACTAATGAAGTCACATGACTAACTATTTTAAGCTAATTCCCCATGGGGTCAACAAAGGATTCACCCCCTCATACCTCCTCCCTTCCCTGCCTTCCCCAGCACCCCATCATATTCACCCCACACACCTCCCCACCCCTGTACAACTGCTTAGTCTTCTCATGTTTTGGCTTTCCTTTCCTTTGTTTTCTCCCCTGCCCTAAATGTAAAGCACCAGAGAGGTCTAAAACTTTGCCAAAAGACAAGAATCTCAGACTCTATTTACCTGATTTCTTATGATAAAATTTACAACAGCCTTGAAATCAAAGGGTGGATACAGCTCCAGATACATTTTGAGGTTTGAGGGACATATGCTCTGCAGCTCCTCTTTAATGGGATCTAGAGGGCAAGAAGATGGAAAACCCTAGAAGCCTCTCTGGTAAATCCAGCTCTGTAAGCAAAGTGCTCATAGTTGTTTTCAGATGATTACTAAATTTGGAGATGAAACGAAAAGGAATAAAGGAATGGAGTTAGATAGATGCGACCTAATGTCACTGATTTAACTGAGGGTAAAAAAATCAAAAAAGATCTGGCAATGCATAAAGCTTTTCTATTTCAGGTTCTGACAACCATTTCCATAGAAATTGCTAATTTTTAAAAACTATAGACCTCCTAAATTAACAAATATTATTATTTTGAATGACAATTCAATGCTTGGGTAATTGCTTAAAGTATGTCAAGACAAACTGTCAATTACTGGTGGTTTTTATTCCATCTTCTGGAAAAAGTAAGGTGTGTCAGTCATGACAGCTCCTTCCCCTTGCTGAGCCTGTACGTCGGGGAGCAGTGAGCTAACTCAAAATGTGAAGATTCCAACTGCAATTTAAACAATTAACATTAGTAAGGTACATCTTACCTCAATCAAGAAACCAGATATTTCTGTAAGAGAAAATGGACTTGTTCCAGCATCTAGCCTGTCTTCCCAGTTTTTAAAATGTCTTCAATAAAGTATGCCAACATTAAAGCATACCTTCACTAAGACCTTTAATCAAGCATTAGTTTCATTTGAAATTACTCTGTAACATCCTCTCTGTCATTCACTGGTAGGCTGAATGCTCTAAAATCTACAAGAGCTCAGGCTGGTGATCTGACTTAGAAAAACAAAACAAAAACAAAAAAACACAAACAAACAAACACAAACAAACACAAACACCACTGAAAAATGGAAACCCAACAAAATCCAGAACAGAGTCTATAATTCTTATTACATTTTTATTTCTTATACACCTAGAATAGTTCAAACTGTTAGTCTGATATATTACACTCTGATATATCAATATTTACATATAGTCTTAGATATATACATTTGGTTGAAAATCACCCTTGAAACTGGTGATGTAATAATGTTGGTCAACCAGTGACGACAGTCATTGAATGGAAAAATCTTATTCCAATACAATTCTTCTAGTGGAATTAAGTAGTTACCTAAGCACGGCTTGAAAGGCATATGTGTAAATTGACTAAGTACTTACTGTCCTCTGAAAAATCTTTTTTCTTTAGTCTGTGAAGCTCTTGGTGCGCACATTTAATTAGAGAAATGTATCAACTATTTCAAAAACTATTACTGAAAAGAATTTGCTACCATTAACAGACAAACAGGCTCTGACAGAGCCACTGTCTACAAAGTAACATATCAATAACAATAATGATGATAATAGTAGCAACAACAACAGTAATAATAAACATACCTTTTGGAAGTGAGGAAACAGGAAGAACATGAGAAAGTGTCCTAGTTTGAAAATAGGATCATGTTGGCAAAATACTACTTAATCAAACTGAGATCTCCTAAGTTTCTTGTAGACAGTTGCTTTATAATTAAATATATATAATTAAATCTTGAAAAGATTCTTGACATGGGCATATTCTTCCTTTTAAACTACTCTGGATATCTTATTCAGCAGCTTCTCTGGATGAGAGGCATCATAATATTTCCAATGTACACCTCTGCAATCTCATTTACTGATTTACATCTTCTTTGGTCTTGCTTGGGCATTTTATGTTTGCACGCATCTATCCAAAAGTTTTGGAGTTCTACAGGTCTAAATATATTTTTATGCCCAATTTAGATTTGGGATATTGGCCTTTTAAAGACTAGCCTAAACATGCATCTAAATATAAGTACAGAAGAAATTCTAAATCCTGCTGCAGGTTCAGTATTTTGGGAGCTGTTTGCTTGTTTTCTAATTCAACCAAAACAACTCAAACCACTGTGTTTTCTGGCCACCATCCCATTATGAAGCTTTTTAATCTCTAAACAACAAGCAGCAGGAAACAAAGGAGTCATTCTGTTTTCATGTTGTTCTCTTTCTTATCTCTCATTTTGGCTGCTCAGCAGACTTTTGTTCATTTTAGTTCTTAAGGAATCTGCTTTTGGAGGCCTGGGCATAACTAGACTCAGCTGTTGAACTTCCCTAAAATAGCTGTATTAGCTTATAGTCAATACAGTTCAGTAGCTTTCAAGGGGAACTCCCATCTCCTTGAAGTTGATGAGTTCACCTAAGCCCAGCTGTATGTAATTAACTCCTGTATAGTACTTACTGTCTGATCCACCTCTAAGTCATCAGTGCTAATTAATCTCTTGAACTCTGGACATTTGCTTGGCTCAGGGACTCATTCTCTGAGAAACCTCACTGAAAATGGCTATTTTAAGGCTTCTATATCCTTTTAGAATGGCCCAAAGACGTGAAAAGCTCATAACATGCAACAACATGCCATACAGGATATGTAAAACTGTTTTCCCCTTTAATACCTGTACATTTAAAATGATACATTTGATACTGACCTCACTAAGTTATATCATAGATAAATAATGGACTACTAGATAACAACAAACATAGGAGTGAAAATAACCATGTATAAAATTATCTGTGACCAGAGGAGAAGCAAAGAGAAATGAAGAAAATTTAAAGAGTGCTGCATGTCTGGGTGTCTTTGTTCCTTTCCCTTTGAAGTCAGCATGTGACATGTGCATGAAAGAAGTGATCTTAAACCACACTTTTTGAGAAATCAAATAAAGCAAATTCCCCACTGTTACTGAAAATATTATGAATCTGAACAGCCTTAATGGTTCAAGGCTTTCTTTAGTCACGTGGAAAATAATCACGCTCTTTTCTAGCTTTTTATGACTTATAGGAGATAAAAATCTCTTTGTTCTCTAACCTCTTTGGCTTTGAAGATTCTATTATGCATGAGTTTAGTTATGTAGTCCATGAACAGATAATCAATTTTCTAATTTTAGTATTGATAGATACTATTCAATGACATAATTGTTTTGTTATTTTTATATTTTACAGATTCAGACTTTCAAGTTCTTTAGGTTCGTGTTAAGTGATTACTGTGTTCATGGATGTTCTTATTCTGCTGGCCCATGCAATATAGCACAGTAGCTTAATTAATTCCTTGGAGATGTTAAGTTCAACAGGAAACTTCAACCCCAAACACTGACACCTCTGCTAGTCACAATACAAGAACTGCTTCATTAAGCAAATTCACTCTATAAAAAACTGCCATAACCCTCTTTTTGAGACCTGACCTAACAGAGTATAAAATTTAAAAAGTCTTTAAAATCAACTCAAATCCTTTATGGATAACCCAGGAAAAAACAAATACACAAACAAATAAAAAACAAACAAACAAAAAACCAAAAACAACAAAACAAAACAAAAAGAACCACAAAACCAAACAAAACACAAATTGAGAGGTTTGCACTTCAAAAGAGGAATGTTCTTTGAAAAATAAAGAATTTTTTACATGGCTCTCATGCATAAGAATCAGAGATATTTTTTTAAAAAAGTGATCGCTGTTTCACAATTGTATTAATTTAATATTGCTTGTTGATATTTCTGTCTTTTGTATCTTATTTCTCTCCTTGATTTTGATCAATGCTTCTTTAATATTTATGCCTAGCTTTTAAGTCTTCTCTTTCTCATTTTATCAAGCATTAAATATTTTTCAAATTTCAAATCCAAAAAATTTTAAGATCATGTTTGCAATTTAAATAATAAAAAACCCCTCTCTTAATTATTTGTTGTGTCGTGGGTTTTACCAGGGATCAATTTTTTTCTCAAACTCCCCCCTCCACACAATTGTTATGAGTTGGGAGAGGTTTTATACAGACAAAAGAGAGGCTTGACGTAAGGGGTATAATACTAAGATTTATTACTAACAAGATAGAGTCTAAGGAATAATATATTACAACAATTCTACTTAAACTTGCTTATCTTATGAAAAGAATGTTAGGTTGTTATTTATAAGTTCGGCTCATCATTCAGTCTTTATTTCCCCTGCCTTGGGAAGGCAAAGGAGGGGGGAAGGTCCTCGCTGTGGGCTTGGGCATCTGGCTGAGTACCGGTTTCTAACAAAAGCATTCCTCCTTGCTTTAACAGTCCAGGAGAAAGTTTTCTTCTTTTTATAAAATCATCATAAGTATTTACAAAAACATTTCTCCCCCCTTGGTATCAGTCCAGGGGGAAGAAAGGTTCTTCCTTTTGAAACAATTTCTGTAGCACTTGTAAAGTTTCTTTTCTGTTATCTTGAGGATGACAGGTTCAGTGTGTCGTAGCTGGAGATTCCTTTCATTCGCTCTCTCTCTCGGCTGGCTCTGCTGCATGATGACTTCAGGTTTGGGTCTGTCCCTCCTCCATTCCGGCTAGGACCAGAGGCCACGGCCACACCAAAGCTCCTGAGGTCCTGATGGCTTGTAAGGGGACTCTCACTCCATTATGGTCTGTACCACAGTTATAGGGGATGTCCTTTCCCCTGTTCCTTAGCAGAAGGACACTTCCTTTACCACAGTCTTCAACCAAACTACAGAGAATGGCTTTGAGTCCTTCCTCTGCTGTGTGGAGGTCCCGTTTCCACAGAAGACAGTTCTAAATAGACCTCTCCTTGTGGGTCCACCCAGGACAGCAGCTCTTCCATTCTCTGCTGTCTTTTAGGGTCACAACTGAGCTGCACCAGCATGGATTCTCACTGGGACTACAAAGTCCTACTTGAGACAACTTGCTCCAGCATAGGTTCCACTCTCCGTAGGCCACTGGTCTCTAGCAGGACTCTGCTTCA
>VYXB01001955.1:437198-449296 GCA_013397135.1 Pachyramphus minor | reverse complement strand
CTCTTACTCCACGGCTTCTTAATTTCTTCTGCGCAATCCCCTTCTCTTCCATTTTCTTAAATATGTAGTTAGCAGAGGTGTTACTAAAACTTTTGATTGGCTTTTTCTCCAGAAATCTACCTGGGCCTGACCATTTCACCCTGGGGGGGGCTGGTAAAACCACGACATGTTGGAATCTGTAATGCATGAGTAGTGCAGACAGGGAAATACTGATTGACCTGATATAAGATCCCATTGACAGGACATATGGCAGAGTTGTGGGATGAAACTAAGGAAAGTAGAATTAAAGCAAAACTTATATAATAATCTGCAAAAGGTTGGAGATGTTTTCTGAGAGTTCCTTCAAACTGGACAAAATGCCCTCTCTTTACACTGCTGTCACTTTGTTGTGTGAAGCATCTGTTAGCTGGTCCTTTCAAGATGTAATTAATGATGATGACAATGTTGATGTTGATGATGATGATGATTGATGATGATGATGATGGCACAGAGCTGAGAAACTTCTTAATCATTATTGAGTGCTAATGTTGGCACTATGACAGTTTCTTCCCAACTTCAGTGTTACTAAACTACACTTCAGTTCTAGGGAATTGAAATTCAACATATATCCAGCCAGTGTAAAAGTCACTCCTATATAATTTATTCTGATCTCATGGGTTGATTTTAAACTTTTGAAGTCCATGTTTCAAATGTTTTTAACTGCCTGTAGATAGACTGACATTGGCTTTAATCATTGTTTTACACTTGGAAGAACGTTGTTTTAGCTTAATCCCTTGCATAATTGACAATATTAAAAAATTAAATACATAATTGTGAGTCCTTCTTGTCATTTCATAGAGGCATAGAAAAGAGAAAATTAGTAAGAACTGCCAAGCTTTCATTCAATAACTTTTTTCCTATCAGCTAAATGACCATGACTGATAAAGAAAAAAGATTTAAAGAACATGAAAGAGATTCTCAAAAGATTTACCAAAAAGATGAATAGTATAAAAAAATTCCAAATATATATCTGTCAATATATTTAGCACCCTGCCTATGAATTAGAATAATTATGGCCTTTTAATAACCTAGCTTTTTTCTGCATGAAAAAACACATTCACTTTCAAATTTGTGTTGACGTCTTAGAAGAGTCAAGTCATGTAACTTTCTGAAAGAAACCTTAAAACTTGATTAGCTTCAGAAGTTATAAGTAATAAACACTGCTAAATTGTGCTCTACATTGTTGTCAATAATATTTTAAAACATTAAAAGCATCTCTAATTACATGAGAGAACTTGAAGTATCTTTGTTGATCTATTTGCCACCTGGCCTAATTTTCTTGGGATTGGAAAATTCAGGTGAAAACTGGATTAAGATAGACTGGGGGAAAGTAAGGTATTTAAGGATTTGAACAGCTGTGCAGTGAAGAAATGGGAAATTTTTTCACTCATCATAAGGTCTTTCACCCTTGGAAATTTCATGACAGGTGGTTACATCCTCTTAAAAGCAGCTACAGGATTGTATGTGAATGGTATAATAATAGTTTGCAGGTCTAAAAAGTCTTGACTTCTAAGTAGTCCAACTCTTTATAAATACTTATGCACAAAAGCTCACCAGTGTCTTAGAAATCAGGTAAGTGTCCATTTAGCCAGGGCAAGTTGTTTGTCTCATGCATACAAAGAAACATTAATTAAAAATAAAAAATCAGTTTATAATCCAGAACAATTTCTGAGGTATAGGGCTCAAATATCTCTAGAACAGAAAGCTGTTTTTCTCTCTGTCTGTGCTGTACCTAGAGCACACAAGTGTTAGTAGTCAGCCTTTCCATAAATACTACAAAAAGTAAATAACAGCCATAGTGAAAAGGACATCAATGTAGATAATGTCAACAACAGACATCTATTGTTAAAATAAAGCTGCCTGTGAAGTTAAAAGAAGCAAAAACTGGAAATCTGATCACTGAAACCTTTTTTTTATACAATTGATCAATATTTTTTTTGTTGTGTGTTTGGTTTTCCACATAAAGTTCCATAGGTACCCAGAAAATTCTCAACTAAAAATGATAGAGTGTTTAAAAGAGGAATGTGGAGAACTCAGTTTAGTGACATTAACTGTCTCCATAATGGAAAGTCAAGGGAGTTCTTCTTGTCTTCTATTGACATTTAAATTGAGAAGGATACTTCATTAGATGTAATCTGAATATAGCTATGAATGGAAAATTCCTACAGAAAAAAAAGAAGTTGTAATATTGAAGAAAAACCCTTGGAGGAAGAGAATAAAATCCAAACAGAAACAGGCTTAGTGAGAAAATCCTAGTTAATTTTTAGAAACCTAGAAAAGAGCATGCACTTTACTGAAATAGCTGGAACATGTGATTTTGTGACATATATGTAGTAAAAAAACACATAAGAAAACACAGTACAAATTTAGAACACAATGATCATAAAGCTATAGGATAGTCTGTGGTACAAAAGTGATGTAACAAGGTAAATGTCATGGTTTAACCCCAGCTGGCAACTAAGCACCAGAGCTGCTGTCTCATTCATCACCTCAATGAGATGGAGGAGAGAACTGGAAAAGCAAAAGCTGGAAAACTCATGGGTTGAGGTAAAGTCTATTTAATATGTAAAGCAAAAGCCACATGTGCAAGCAAAGCAAAACAAGAAATTCCTTCACCACTTCCCATTGTCAGGTGTATGTTCAGCTATCCTCAGCAAAGCAGGGTTCCATCACATGTAATGGTGATCTAGGAAGACAAACACCATCATTCTGGACATTTGCCCCCTCCCTCTTCCTTCCCCAGCTTTATATGTCGAGGTGACATACGGCATGGAATTTCCCTTGGGGTCAATTGTCAATTGTCCGACTATGTCCCTTCCCAGACTTCCCACTGCTGTGAGAAGCAGAAAAGGCCTTGACACTGAAAACACAGCTCAGCAGTAACTAAAATATCAACACTGTTTTCAACACAAATACAGCCCATAGTAGTTACTATGAATTAACTCTATGCCAAACAAACCAGCACAATTGCCATTAAACTGTCAAGTGGTCAGAGAAAGAGGGGGAAAGAGTCTAAAAGATGAGAACTCATGTTTACAATATTCAAAAAAAGAACTTCTTCAAGACAACAGTATTCACCTCTAACAGTAATAAATAACAGGAATATATAAGGAAGTACATTTATCTGAAAAAAGACTATTGAAGAAATGATAGAGATATTGATGTGGCAGTAAAACAGAATATATCACATTCTTATAAATACTGGAACATGTCAGAAAAAATACCTGCAATTCCCTGGAAAATTCAAGGCTGAAGGGCAATGTTTTCTCACAAGAGAACATTCCTCCTCGAGGTGGAAAAAGACTTTTGAGGAATTTGAACACTCTTTCACTGCTGACACTAATGATATTGCTACAGAACTTCAATAACAGCTTTGCCAATAGAAGATCGACCATGTGTTTTTGTGTTATTCAGCTTTCTAATTCTAAAACAAGACCAAGAAAAAAATGTGTAAATTCCCATGATTCTATATTATATGAATCAGATAGAGTAGTCACTTACAGTTTAACACAACATAGTTTTTCTAGCAGTGAAACAGTACATCAATTTCGTCACAAAAAAAAAAAAATTGTTTCAGAAGTATTTAATTATATAGTGTGTACCTTTAAATATGCTGTTGAGGAAGACTGCAGGGGAAGGGGGAGGCAAGGTGCAAGTAACACTGTGTCAAATACACTAGATGCTCCTGCAGCTGGTTTTCTGGAGGGTAATTTTTTTCTGTAGACTGCTAGGAAAACTGATATGAAAAGAAGCAGTTTACTAACAAATGATAGATGGAGCTTCTGTGAGAGACATTTTCTGTACATGATTATAACACCACAAATGGACCTTTGACTAATAGACCAACAGAAGCCAGGAAGGAGTAGTTCATTGTGAAGTGTCTGAGTCAGAGAGCGTCAGTAGGAGAAGGTGAAGAACGGCCATTATCTATAGCCAGAGTGGATTGGCTCTATAGGTAAGTACAAGTGACTGACAACTGCCAGTCAAGTTAATGACTTGATATCTTAAGTTTATTTTATATGGACAATATTTTTGGTAATGCAAAGTTACATTATTTATTTTGTTTTCTTTCCTATATGGTGTTTATTTTTGGTTTCATTACTACCTTGTTAATCTATCCAAGAAAAGTGTTTCAGTGATTTATGTGAGAAAATAAAATTAGAGCAAAGACCAATAAGATCATTTTACCATGATATAAACATAAAAGTTAAAATAAAATAAAAGCTCTTTGAAACAGCTATTCCAAGTCCTCTAATTTATTGTGTGTAAATTGTGCTGTCACACAAAGTGCCACTTTCATGAAAAGCAAATTGTGGGAAATATTAAAATAAGTAATGCTGAAAAAAACCCCACCCAATTTTGTGACACATGATCCTTGCAAAGTGTGAATCAAACCATTACTGATCAACTGAGAATCCCTTCTGTTTTACTATTAATAAGGGAGAATATACAATCTACTGCACTAGAAAGCACTGTTTTCTTCTTCTGTTCATTCGACTGGAGGGATTGAACAATATGCTATTTTGGGGCTAGCTGCCTACCAGGGTAAATCCACAACACCTATTAGGAACCCCTTCCTACTAGTTCAACTGGATTTAAATTATTAAGCATAGAACTATAGGCAATTTGGCAATACATAATCTAAAAAAAATTTAGTCCACTGCAACTGTTGTCTGTACTATCTAGAATGAATCTGCACCTGAGAATGCCCATATTAGTCTATTAGTTTAGACAAAGCACTTCACTTCTACATAGTTGAAAGTGGATAACATTGATAGATATCACATGAGAAAGTTATATGGCACAATTAAAAATAATACAAGACAGATGATCATAAAATTTTTTATAAATATGCATCAAGAAGACACAGAGTAAGTATTTTCAAGAAAGTGGGAAACTATTTATTGTCAGTGGTTGTATTTCTCTTGTCAAATAATCTTCAATTTAGAAGTATCCAGTATGATCAAACATGTGGAGTGTAGCCTGAGGCTTTAATGGATTTCTGAGAATATCTTTCTTACAGAGTTCAATTAGAAAAAACAACTGTGAAAGAAATCCACACAAGTCTGCATTTACTGCAAGAACAAAAAATAAGGACTTATAATCTGTGTTTTAATTAAATGTGATGGCAAGTTTTGTGTCATAGTGAAGTGACTATAAGACCACTAGTGAATTATTATTATTCCTCCGACTGTTCTTATAATTTTTTTTTTCTAAATTATGAACAAGATGTTTTTAAATTTTCAGAAAAAAATACAGATAAAGAACTTCATGTATTTACCTGAAGCTGTTCTCACCAGAGCAGGGACAAAATTAAAACTTGCCCATGGCACACTCACCTAGGAGGGCTGAGTATGTGAAACATAACATATAGTCAATTTGGACTTATAAATTTTCAGTATTTATTTCAAGCTGTCAAATCATATTCATGTCAAATACTACTTGTCCTGAAGTCATTTGAGATGGCACTTGCAAAACAGAAATAAATAAATTTTGAAGGATGTAAGGTTTCATCTTGCTTAAATCAGATAGTCCAATAAAATGTGTGAAATGAAGGAGTAATAAAAAAATCTAGTTCTCTTCCTGAAACTATGTTAAACTGTATAGAAGTCTTTTCTTTAAAGCTCAAAGCACAAACAAAAGAGTTGTTTCTCCAAGCAAAGCAAATACCTTCAGCTGTGCAGATGTGCTTCCCTCTTTTACTGAACCTCCAATCTTGGGGATTTGGGTAGATGGACATTAAGAGAACTTTAATGCAAATACTAGGGCATGCAGATCTACATAGCTTAGGTGATTTTGATGTGCCTGTGGTGTTCACATGTCCACATGCAGTTGGGTGACTAATTAGCCAATTGTATGTACAAGAACTCTGCCAAAACTCTGTCCATTAACATGGTTAGTCTACCATGTGTTATTAGTTTCAGAAAACATGTTGTGACCAAAAACCAACATCACCAAAGAAAAGAAGTGGATTCACTGACTTCTAAACCTCCACTGTTCTCAGTGCAGCTGTGACAACTTATCCTAGTGGTCAAACTAGTTCACATGCAAGAGTAAAATTCAGCTCAAATACTGAATCCTCATATTAATGTCATCATCACAAATGAAGTGTTATGTTACTCTTTACTTATTGAACAACATCTGACAAATTTTCAACTTTCCTTATCCTGACATTTGGAAATTCCACTGTAGAACAGGTAACTTTCTTTATGTCACTGGTCTAAAGTCAGTCCAGATGGTGTCAGCTTGTTTGTTTGTTACTTTGTAGGAAATACATGGATGCCTCAGCTGCTAATCACAAGTACTAGCTAGCCAGTGCTCACGGCATGCGAACAGTGCACAAAAAAACCCAAAAAGCATAAGTAGCACCTCATTGGAAGTTCTGGCACAGAGAACAAAGGCTGCAAGTGAAAGGGACATACTTGGAGTAATAAGACACAGTCAGCTTACCCCCTTCCTGTGCTCCCCATGAGATGAAATTTGTTCCTAACTATTGCAACAACATTCCAGAACTGTGAGAGCACAGTAACCACAGCCCATACACCCCAATCTGGATTTGGTGAGCAGTGGCACATTTTAACAGTGTTCCTGTCACCCCTATCACAAGTAATTGCCTTCCATAAAGCCATCAAAATGAGAGCAGGGACTACTTGTCTCTTCCCCTTTCAGTCTCAGATAAGCAAACATCTTTAATGTTTGAAAACAGTGTATTAAATGCTTTTACCCACACAGCTTAATAAACACATTGAGAGCTTTTCCCTGAGGAGGCTGGGAATTAAAGCACACCTGGCCTTTCCTCAGCCTCTTCAGCATTCTGATAGCAAGAGAGATTAACAAGTCAACATTTCTTAAGCAGCAGGATCCTGTTTGCCTTGTGTTTAATCAATGGATCCAATTCTAAATCCTCTATTCCATCTTTTCCCCTCTGTGGTTCAGCAAACCTCCTGCAAAGATTTGAATTTTCAGCATCCCAGTTTTGAATGTTTTTTATTTTTGCCTTTTCATTGTAGAAATGAGTACTCTTACTACTACATGTTATTGCAGATGAGAAGCACATGTTATTTTCAAGCTCTTAAGACAAACAGACGGAACTTACCAAATCTGCTAATCGAAATTTATAGAGGGAAAATATCTTGTGACTCAGACTTGCTTTATTTTTTTGTTTGTTTTGTAGAATCACCCTGCATGGCACATTCAGCAAAAAAAAGGTCACCACACAGAAGGATTTTTAGAAAATTTTAAAAAAGGACAAAAACATTTATCAAATAATCACTGAAAAACTCAAAATGCAAAGAGTAAAAATTTCAGATGAGAAGATTTTTCATAAAATAAAATGTGTGCTGTAATAGACACCTTTAATAAGTACAGAGCTGATGCTTGAAAGCTGAAGGTTGAGTAACAGGTTAAGTTAAATGCCATGAAGAAGATACTACAAAGACAATTTGCAAATATGGAGAAGACCAAGAAAATAGCTTTTAGTACTTATTTCTACTATTTTTAACATTTCAGAGAGCAAATTTCTGTAATGCCCGTCTACTCTAAAAGGAAGGAAGATAGAAATAAAGAAGGAATAAATGTATGTATGGTCATACATGCATATGTACATTCTACATAGCTAACTATGATTGAAAATATAGATTAGTTTATACTGCAAGTTAAATATATATATGTGAAGCTTTTTCTACTATCTCAAATATAACTTTGACTGCAGACTTATTGACAGGGAGTGCTTCTCTATTTTTTTCCTGTAAATTTAAGGAACACCTTTCTCTGCTTAAAATCTTGTCTTTCTGGAGCCAAATTAAGCTTTCTGTTGTCCTTTTTTTTTTTTCATCTTCTCTTACTCGGTACACTGCACAACCTTGTGGAAGAAATTTCAAGATACCACAGACTACTTCTGTGTTAGCAAGACACTGGTAATACCACATACCATCTTGTCACATGTCTAAATAATGCTGTCCCTCAACTGTCTTGCTGCATAGAAAAGATAAATGACTGTGTAAAAGTCTTCTGGTAAAGTCTTACCTTGACAACATGGGAAAGATGTTAATGTGAAAAGAGAACATTATCAGTGAATTGGCTGGTGTTCTGGTGTCACCAGCCTCTCTGCTCTTTGTACTTGTCCTTGACAAATTTGTGGTAAAGCCAAAAAAATCTAAGTTCAGCACTTCCTTCTGACAAAGCGTTACGAACTCTCTAGTTCTCCTTTTGGTTGAAGCGAACAGAAAACACAAAGAAAACGGATGGCAGTTTATCTTCTGTGTGTGTTTATATGTAAAGAAGAATCAAATGTGACTTGGAAGTGTAATGAGTCCACAGTTCTTCCTGTGCAAAGATTTCCAAAATCCTAAAGAAAGGAGCATAGCATCCAATTTTTCACTTTCTTTGGAAGAAAAAAGACAAAACACTGAAAAGTAAAAAAATAAAATTTAAATTAGAATGATGGTTTTGAAAACTTGTGTTCTCTCCTACATTTTTCTTCTACAACAGAGTAAAAGTTCAATGGTTTCCTTCAAGCTCTTCCTTATGGAAGCCATTGGAAGTCCTTGGCCTGGCTTTTACCTGTCTTCCAAACCTATATTTAAGATGTACATTACTTGGATTACTTTTACTACTGTTGTTTTGAATGTTACTTCCTGATATGCCTCTGTGAGCTTGAATTTGCAAGAAAAGCTGAGGAATACAAAGGGAAAGTTTAGCTTTTATTTCATTTGGTACAGTAGATTCAAGCTGACTTTAGTGGATATTTGATAGGTGTTCCACAGCTGAAATAGTCCTATTAGCAATTTCCACATGATCACACAGACATTGTGGAATTCCTCCAGGATGCAGATGTCTAGTTGAAAGTTGATGGTTGGAAGACCAACCTTAAGTTTACCTATGCTGACTTTCTTCCTACATGATTCTAAACAACATGAGCTTTTTTATACTGTTCCTGTTCCTTAGATAATCATCTAGGTCCAGATGTCAAGCCCTTACCTTTGAATTTTTCAGTAGCCAGATAAAACATCTAGAAAACAATCAGTTAAGGAGATGTACAGCACACACCTATCTTTTCACCATCTAGCAGCATTAAAAAGTTGTGTATTTACTCTTCTATAAATCATGGTACAGAATAAAACTGGAAAAGTAAAAATAGCTTTCTTGTAAACGCTTGACAACAATCAAGATAAAACATAGACTTAAAGTATAACATGGCTAAGCATGACCAAAATGTACATCTGCTTAGAACTGAGGTCCTTTCCAAGAGTATATCCACTCCCACTTAGTTCTTTCCTATAGCTTTTATTTGCTAGGTTCTGTACAAAGGAAGTAATTGGCCATCCCCGACCCCAGAATCCTCCCTAATTAGAGACCAAAAGCAAAAGTTTGCTGTGGAAACAAAGTGCAAATAATGAAGGGATTTGTCTAAGATGCCAGAGCCTATTAATACCAGACTGAGGTATAGAACACCAATATTTTATTTTAAATTTAGCTGGTGCTAGATGACAGGTTCTCTGAATATTCATTACTAGCAGTTGAACGTCCAGATCCAAAATTATTTATGTCATATTTTTAAAGGTCGGTAGAGATCTTCATTTATATAAGTACAAAAAGAATAAGATGAGGTTAGATTCTCTGAAATAAAAAGTCCTTGTTCCTTAGGTCAAGACGTTTTCCCATGTAGATTCTTGCTACTAAACTGTAAGTTATGGTTCTAATGTAGTTCTAACCAAAGACCTGTTGTAAATTATCTAATCTTTCAAAATTTTACAGCTTTAAATTGTGTAAATTTGACCATAAATAAACAATAAGACATAAATCTAAGACCATAGAAAAAAATCCCAGGAACACAAGTTTTACAGATTTTTTTCAATGTGTTATTTTCCCTTTGCAGAGCAGAAGTTCTGGAATATATAAAATTATCAGAGGCAGAAGATAATAACAAAATCCTCCCTTCCTCTTCTCCTACAAGCTGATTTCTCCCACAAATAAATGCACCAGCCATATAAATCATTATTTGTTATTTAAAAGACAACATATTTTTTTGTCATCCAGATAAAAACCAAATATGTATATCAACAGAAAATATGAGTCAGATAAGACAGGATGAGTAATTCAAGCTGGCCAGGTAATTGATACTGTAACAGAACAAGGGAAATTGTGCTTTCAACTTACTGATTTCAGCTGACACCACAAAAAATTTCTCTAACATTTGAGAACATTTAAAGTGGTTTCTGTTGTCCATAAGGATATAATAGGATACAGTGGATATAATAGGTTGTTACCTATTTGTGTTTTTATAGGGCTTTTCCCTACAATATTTTACTATCCATCTAAAAACATTAACATGAGCAAAAGTTTCTGAAAGAAAGGTCTTCTCTCATAGTAATTGTTTTATGTTCTATCATGTGTATACTTGAAAAGAAAAGGAGAGAGCACGTCATTCCACCTATCTACTTCCCCTTAAAACTGCAAAATCCTCAGAACAGAATAGCGCTGATGGGAGAGAGAAATGGAAAAAAAAAACAACCAACAAAAAAATCTGAAATGTTCTTTCTTATTTTAGCAGTAATTATAGTTGTTCTATGGCTTTGCAGAAGATGTAGGATTCCCAGATATAACTAACAATCCTAAACCACTGTTGTTAGTACAATCTCATTAGTCCCCTGTTTCTGCAACAAATAGATCAGACCAGACTAAGTTAACCCAGTGGTGTTAAACGACCCCATGACAGAATTCATACTTAGCAAAGGTCTTCCTGTGTTCTCTTACCTATATTGGCCCTTCCAAACTTTCTTTTGTTCTCACAGCTCTATGGATTATGTTTTATAAATTATGACAGACTACCAATAGAAAATCAGTCAGCCAGGAAGGGCATCACCTCTTCTGACTACAGCATTCAGATTACTTTGGCAGCTCTATTATTGTCTCAATCTAATCCCACCTAAGAAAGAAAACTTTGGTTTTGCATTTTCCCTGTCTCTGCCTTGGCAATATTTCAAATTTATGCTTGGTATACTAATTGAAATAAGTTAGTGAGGTCTCTGGATGATCACATGGAGGATACCATCCATCAAAAACTAACATCATGTGCCTCACTCTATGGTTTTATGTCATTATTATTACCACTATTATTAAGGCAACAAGAGATAGAAAGTGTCTATCTCTATGTATTTGTGCTTGAGGAGCAGGAGAGATGCTGAGGGATATCAGTCAAACCATGACTGTATTCTTCAGTATAAACAGTCTGCAATCTGCGGAAATAAAATAAGGCAAGAAAAACATCAAAAGGGAGATGAATCAAGTGAAAGTTGACAATGGCTCACACTGTCAAGTTTTAACTTTTTATTATTATTGCTATTATTATTCCTTTTTTTTTGACAGAATGAACTGATAGAGCTGGGAGGAATTTAGTATCCAAACTACCATGTCTTTGTCTCTCCATTGAAGAGCTCATAACAAAATTCTTCAAAACAGCTGCAAATGACAGGAAATGGGAGAGGCCTGGGAGGATGGTAGAGGCTGGGAGAAAACCTTAAACTAAGAAAAGCTCAGTTTTGAACCTTATCGGCGTGTTCCAAGTTTCAAGACTAAGACATTAGTGTTAGTGATGCTGTTACTACATGCAAGAACTTATCTCAGGCAACTTGAGTAACTGTTGCTTTTACCTTTTATGGCTAAGCTTCTTGAGCCAAGTTTAATATCCTTTAACTGCTCATTTGTTATTATTATGAATTTATTTTTTTTTAATCCTCAGAGAGAGTTTAAAGTAAATTAGTAAACTTTTTGCTCTTCTATTCTTTTCACTCAATTGCAGATTTATCTGTCTTAAAAATATTTAAAGTTTTAGTATTTTTCTTGCTATTTTTTTCTCTTATTTTTAAATTTTTGTATTAACTCTCCACACTTTCTGTTCAAAAGTGGTTTTAGGGAATGCCATTACGACAGCAAGAGATATGACTAAAAAAAAAGTTTATAGGAGATACATCATCATGGCTTGGCTTCGCGAACGAAGATTTCGAAGGGCACTACCCGCACTTGCTACAGGCTCGCTGATGGCTGAAAAGGCCAATGCG